>VZRF01008122.1:199109-219125 GCA_013396875.1 Vireo altiloquus | reverse complement strand
TTTTTTTTTTTTTCTTTATGAGCTCTGCAGAATCTAAGAAAGGTGAATGCTATAATAGAACCTTGTAACCCAGAGAAGCTGGATGGGTTTGAGAGCCCCTTCTTGCTTAGAAAGTCTGTTCTATTTTCTAGGAAGAAAGTCCTCCTAAAATGCACAGAAGACTGTGCATGCTTAGTACTATAATATTTAAACCTTTTTTTTCCCCCATTAATCCAATGCACAGGTGTCACTTTAGTCTTCAAATCAGTGAATGAGGTATAAAAGTTACTAAATCCAGCTGTGCTGTTTCATAACCTTGTTTTTAGAGGATTATGATGTCTTTGTTCCATATATCTACATGAGTGTTGGGCAGCTCACCTCTTCTCTGTGTTAGGAAAAGTTTCATTCTGTTTCTCTGCATTCTGGTAAGCCTCTGTTTTTTCTGTCACCACTGAGTCCAGTCTCAGACTTCATGGCAACCAGAGAAAATCTGAATAGCTGAATTCATTGTTCAGAGATAGATATTACATCCCTTCCTGCCATCACAGAGGAGCATTGAAGCAGTTTAGCTGAGTTTTGCTTTCAGCATTAAGGACAGGGAGGGAACAGGGTTTGATTTAGCTGTAATTGCAGGAGGAACTTTTAGAGGCAGAACTTAATGAGGAGCACTGGCAATTGGCCTGAAAGATAAAACCAAGCCCTTTTCTAAAATAAATAAATAGGCACACAGATTTTTCTCAAATACAAGTGGGCAGGAATTTAGTCTCACATGCAGAAGTTTCCAACTGAATGGCCTCCAATTCTTGGGCTCTGCAAATGTTATATCCCTGCCAGAGGTATTATGATGTTGACAATTTAAACTGGGAAGCTTTCATTGCCTACCTTTTTTCCATGTGGCTACTTCCAAAGTTCAACTGGTACCATTAGGGGAATTAAAAGCAAGAAAGAACCAGGCACTTTGTTTTTTGCTTTTACTTTTTTTTTTTTACCCTACATTTTCTGACTTTTGAGTTGATTGCAGGTTTGTTTCAAGGCTGTGTTTTGTAACAGAAAACCTATGGTTAGAGTTCTGCAAACAGAGCCTGTGCTACACTACTGACATCTGCTAACAGAGCCACGATGGGCAGAGATGGGCTGGTTTGTAATTTTTGGCCAGTTTAGCAATCCCAACAAGAGTCACTGGTGTAAGAGTAGTTGTACTGACAAAACTCCCAGATTGTAATTTTGTCACTGCTTCTATGACATGACCTTTTCCACCCAAAATAAACACAGCACAAAAAGCTAAATAGTTGCCTAATAGCCACTGTCTCCTGTGCAGGCTCCGGAGATTTTCGTGTGAATCTGTGGCTGGAAAACAGGCACGGGACTGGTGCTCGAAGTCTCTGTGTTTAGTGACGTGTTTTGTTTATGGCCCCATTAAAAGTCTTTTAAACTATTAAACTCGAGCTGAATCTTGGCGTTTTCTTTACATACAAGCCTCCTGAGGTCCTCCACTATGCAGCTTGTAAGGGTCTCTGGGGAGCCCCAGGGGCTAATCCTCTTCTTTGCTTAACCTCAAAGATTATCAAAAGAGGGACAGAGGAAAGGAAAATCTGTGCCTGGAGTTAATCTGATCTAAGGTCTATATGCAGCTCTTTGGAAAAACACTCTTGATGGTTTTGGTGTTAAAAATCTGCTTTTAAAATAGATCTTAAACATTTAGTCATTTGTCTTGGCCTGGCTTCATCTTTTTAAATCTCTGTAATGTATATTTTTAAAGAAGTTTATAATTTCTTTCTTAAAAATTACAGCTACTGAGCTAAAGGTTTCTACATTCAATTAAGAGATGCTTTTTTCCTAGGTCATCTCAGCATAGCTGTAAAATGTCACCTTGTCACCAGACCTGACCTTCCAGCTGTGAGGCTAACATTCCTTAATGGAAGAGATTGAGGTGGAGCAAAAGAAAGTGTATTGATAGAACCCCAATAGCAATATTTATCTGTGCAGAGACACTGTGCACCTCATTTTTGAAATGCTGAGGTGAAATGCTTCATCAGGATAGTGAATGGTGTGGAAGCAGTTTTCCTCTGAAACCTGTGGGTAGCTGTTGGGGTCTCACAGTGAGCAGAGACATGAGGAGATGGTTTGGTTGAGGAGAGTGATTTGGGGGATTATTTTTACTTTGTCACATGTCTGGTTTCACTCACACAAAATCAGAATTCTGATTTGCAGTGATTTCTTCATCTCTGCTGCTACCTGAGCTTTGGGACAGGCTGCCCATTCTGAAATGTCAGATCCATGGCCAGAGTGGAGTTTACATTTACCACCAAAGCAAGGGTTTGGCTGAGATAATTTGGAAGGTGCCCATGGACAGTGGTAATCTCATGCCAAAGTGTGCAACTGCCTCCCTATAAATTCAGGAAAATACTTCAGGATGTGAGTGTCAGGCATCCATTGCAGAGACCAAAGGACTCTGAGCTTGGCCTTGCGTGCTCCCAGGAAATGGTCAGGAGTTTTTCTGTATGAATTAAAGCAGATGATGAATTGCAAGATGCAGAGGAAAAAACCCCTGTGCTGATTTTTCATAAGCATTGCCATGAGTCAGCGGCACATGACGGTGTCCTTCAAGGTTACATCTGCAGGAGAGGACAACTAGGAGAGCTGGGCTGAGCACGAGAGCACACTTTCAGCAAATTCCCTGCCCTTATCTTGGGTTGTTTATGGTTCCTCTGGGAGGATTATGACCTTCTATCTCCTTTCCATGGAGGGCGGATTTTGTTCAGGAAACATCTTTTCCTACAGAACTGTCATAGTCAGTTGGAGTCAATTTTATAAACCTTACTTCTTAAAATGCAGCACCAGCAGACTTTTGTTTTTCACTTATAATGGTGACAAATCCAATAACTATGGAGTGCATTAATTTCTCTGCTGCTGCAATCTTCTGTATCTTGATGTTTGTTTTCTGAATTTATTTGTCTGAATTGGATCTAACCACTGAGAAACTGAAAACCTCAAATTTAAGTGCAGGCTTCTACTGTTTTCCAGGCTCTTGTACTGACATACCATTGCTGCAGGGCAAATGTATGTGTGGTTACTCCAGATTATAGTTCTGTTCTTCTAATTGTTGAGGGCAAAATATATAGTTTTGACTGGTTTTTGTGTACCAAACCCAGTTCCTATGATTTCTATTAGAAATGGAAGCTATACTTTGTTTTGGAGAAAGTTATCTACTGTTGCTCTCCCTGAAAAAAACATAATCTTTCCACCAGAATCCTTTCGCCTCAGACTCTTCCCATGCTGAACTTCCAGCATCTCTCTTTCAAGAATGGTCCTTAAATTTTGTTTCAGCTTCTTAAACATTCTGATGCTGAAATCTGAAATGAGAGGCTTCTATAACAGCAGCTATAGCAGCTATAACATAGTTTCTTTCTTGGAAAACCAGTTCAGTAGGTTAGGAGGAAAAAACTAGATGAAATGGGTAGCAATTTTAGTGGGGCTTTTCCAAGTTTGTGTCGTAGGCAAGGGAGGGAAATCTGGTCAAGATTAAGTGGCTGTAAAATAGGTACATGGCTGGTGGCAGGGGATGGGGACAGACAGTAAATAAATGATTAAAAGAGGTTTGGTGTCAGGCTTGGAGGGCTTATCAAAAGAGCAGCTTTGTGGCTGACTGCATGTGGCTCACGTATGGTCAACACATTTTTTTGGGTATTGGGGTTGTGTGTTTAAAAGTGGATGTATGAGATTTGCAAAGAGTGGGGTTGGGAAGAATTGAAAATGTCCTTTAACATGACCCTGGAATTCTAAACTTTCTGATAAATAGAAGGAATTTTTAGAACTAAGGCACTGTACCAGGTCTGGCTGTGATGGAGCTTAGGAGCTGGTTACTTTTGCTCTAGGTAAGAAGTTCTTCTAAAAAGAACATTGACATTTTTTCTCCGTGTCAGAGGGAATAAGTAAAAAAGTAATTGGATTCAATTACTGCAAAGTTGCAAGTTGATTTGTATAAGATACTAGGAAAATTAAATGATGAAACTTGTGAAGCATCTGAAAGATGTATCCAAGGAGGCTTCAAATTTCCTTTACTGTACATTTTTAGCAACAAATTAGATTGAAATCAATCAGGAGTGGTCTTGAAATATTTATCCAACTGTTGTGCAAGGGGAAGAACTTGCTGACCTTTCGAGTATTCCTTTTCTATGATAATCTGTCTCAAAAATCAATTTCTGCTATTTTGCTTACAAGAACTCAGCTTCTAAAATCCTCATGTGTGTAGAGCTGGTTTCACTACTGTTTCCCACTTTGTTTTTCTTCTCTTCCATGATTTGTTTGATTTTTCCTCACACTTGTGGATGTGTGTTGACTTTACAACTGGCTGGAAGGAGAATGGTGGCTTCCTATATTGAAAATATTGAGATTTCTAGAACAAATTAATCTACTTATAAAGAAAGAAAACAACATCTATTTTTTTTCAAACAATCTCCACAAAATTGGTGTAAGGCCAAACTAAAATATTCCTTTTGATACACTTGGCATGTTTTGATGCCTATCAGAAACAACACATGGAGACACAGATGTGGGAATTAAGAGGGAGGAGGAAACACTGGCGTTGTTATTAGGAGGCGACGTCCTAATAGCATTGGAGGCATTGTTGATTTTGAGCAAATAGGACACAAGTGCTGGTTAATGCAGTGCTGCTGTGCCTCTGGAGGACAGCCCCGAGTGCTGGAGTGGGGTTTGAGCATGCAGCTGGCGTGGAGCAGCCCAAAAAAACCACGGCAGGCCGTGCTGCTGGCCGTGCCAGTGCCCATCCTTTTGATGTGGCTGCCACATGTGCGCGCCCTTGCCAGCGCCGCGCTAGGCAGACTTTTCATTTTTTCATTAGAAAGAAAATTGTCAGCCACTGCTTTTACAGGCTTCCAAGAAGGAATCCTGCCCTCCACCCCGCCCCCAACACGGTTGTTCGCAGGGAGGAAAACTTTCTGGGCAGAAATCTGGTTTCTTGGTTGTGTGAATAACTAGAACTGGGTTGATGCAGAATTTGCTGCCTCAATGATAGCAGGGCTGATAGCAAGGCTGGGACCTCTTTTGGCTCCAGTGATGGGTTTGGGGGCTCGTTTTCTTGTGTGATAGACAGGTGTCTCGATTAACACTGTCAGCCCTCAGGTAGAGCTACAGAGATGACAGCAGGAAGAGAAAATAAATCAGTTAATGAAGTTGTGTGAGTCATTGCTGGGTATCCATGTTAGAATAAGGCTTTTTCACCCTCCTGGCAGGATACATGACCTCATATGCCCACAGGAGACTCTGTGTTGGATTTGTTCCATTTTGTGTAATTTTGAAATTCATGAAGTTCATTGGAAGGATTAATTATGCATAAGGCATGTGTCTGCATGTTCTTTTCATCTGTGAATGTTACCCTGTGTGCAGTTATTAGGGGTCTGATTGGACTCAACATTTTGACAAGAATTCAGTGACAAAAGGGGCCCATTAGTCTTTGAAGTCATGGGCCAAGGAAGAGGAATGCCAGTAACATCAGTAATGACCTCATTTAACTTGTGACAGAGTACAAGATAATCAGGAAAGGTCACTGTAATATAGCTGTGGTTTATTCCATATGCAGCCCAACTCATGTTTCAGCCAGGCTCTGTTACAGTTTTAATGAATGTGAAATCCTCTTATGTTCATGCGCAGGAAGGATGGACAGAACAAGTCAACAACTGGAAAGATCCTTCCCTCTCTCATATACTTGAAAGTAAATTAGCAAAGAGCTAGGAACAATGAATGACATTTTATCTATCATGAGGTTTTTTGAAAAATTTAATTTTTTACTAAAGAACAATCTTGTCAGGAAAAAAAAGTAGTTTCCATGTTATCTCTTCATCATAGCTACAAAACACAAAGATTTCTCTTTTCAGTCAAAAGTGAAAAGCTGTAGGGACAAACAGTCTGTTCAGACATGCCAGGGGAAAACAAAATATAGTCTGCATTAAGAGAACATTTCTGCGAACTTCTAATGCAATTATCCAGCTGCTTTATGAGCAGAATGAGTATGCAACCATCAGCTTTGGAAATACATCTCTCCTCTGCACAAGTTATACCCAAAGTAACAAAACTTTTGGGAAAGAAAATAACCAAAACAAAACCATCTCTGTTGTCTCTTTCACACTCTTTTCTTATATTTCATTCTCTTATGACCCTGTACACTTTAGATTTTGGAACAGATTTATATAAAAGAACAAAAATACTGTAAACCAGACAATTGTCCTGGTATTTTTGTCCTGGTGGGAGAAAAGAATTACTGGAAATATCTTGGAATAAAGCTGCATTCAGAGGAAACCTCTCTTCATGCAGTCCTCTGAGATTTGGGTATTTTACAAAGGGCTTGAGTCAACATCAGACTTTTCTGTTTCTAGTGTGGTTCAGCTTTTGTGCGCTGATGCTGGAGGTAGTTTCCATTAGATGCCCATGGGCTGTCATTCTCTCTTCTGTTTTGCTTCTCAGCTGTGTCTTTTCAACAGTTAACTTTTATGGTTTCCTCAGTTTCCACTTGAGGTTTGCAGACATCTCCAGTTAAGATGAATTGTCATCCATATGGACAGGCTTCTGTTTCATCAGATTTTTTTGGAATAAAGAATATTTTGCCACCAGCACAAGAAAGGATGATATTTCCTTTGTTTAGCCCTTGTTGGGAATGTTTTGAACAGATGCAGCCCACAAGGGCCTGATTTCCAAAACCAGCTCTAGATTGTGCCATCAGCTGATTTCCTGCCTGTACAAAACTGGCTTTGTGTTTGTGTTCTAAGCAGAAAATCATGTACCAGCCAAGGCTGGATGTACAGACCTTTAGGTGAGGACCCATAGGCAGAGGATGGCAGACCTTCAGGGCTGAGATACCTCCCCATGGTGTCTGAGAACTAAAGTAACCCTGTAAGAGATAGAAACCCTCCCTCCATGCACAAAGCAAACCACGCTTAGGAGAGAGAGTGAAGCAGGAGATACGCATGATGCAAGGGTTTGTTTATATCTTATGCTCAGCAAACAGAGCTATTTGGACATTCACATGCTTTCCTGATTTCTTCATGGGAGTTTGGAATTACGTAAGGAGCAGTGACAGGAACCTCCATGTGCTCAACGTGCTCCGTTGGTCTCATCACCACTGCACAAATTTCCACACAGTGGTGACTAAACTTTGTGGATCCTGCCTTGGAATGCTTTGGTTGCAGGATAAATCATGGCATGGATTTTTCAAGTTAATTCCTTCTGCTGTTACCTCACAGTCTTTGTCAAGAGTTTTTTGAAGAGACATGTCTCATGCTCACTAAATTGATGAGCGTGGCTACAAATTTTGGTTCCACAAGTCTGCGTGAATATCCAAACAGTTGAATCTGATTTCACAATTGCTGGATGTTTGAAAACATTCGAGTGTGTAGAAATACTGTGACACTAATTTTAATGTCTCGCAGTCAAAGCCTTGCAGTTGTTTTCTTGCAACACGTGTCTCTTACCGGAAGCAAAACAAGTGGGGCGAGTGGAAAACATGTGACCCCCTCCGTTATTTACATCCCCTTTCCACCCCCACCAGCCAGCACAGTTTGAACATGAAAGTCACCGGGAGAACAGCAGCCTATAAATATTCAGAGAAATCCAGGCAGGGCAAAAATGTAGCAAAAACCTTTGACTAACAGTTCACAGACCCTGCAAGCTGGGGCTAACCACTGCTGGCCAGGGACAGGGCTGGATTCAAACAAAGACTGATTGTAATTTTGTGGTTGGACATGAATGTTTTGCACAACACTGATTGAGGCCACTTTGAAAACTGGGCCAGGGTTGTAAAATAACCTATTTACTGCAGTGTGCATTGTGTTTGAAAACACAATGAAGCCTTGTAGATGCTAGCTGGGCTTGGTAGAGACCTCGCAGCTGAAAAAAGCTCCTCTGGCTATGAGGAGTCTGGTGGGACATTTCTTATTTTTTTTGTTGCCTGTGATTGGGTGAGGTAAAGTGAAATAAACACAAAGCAAATAATTGGGTATCTTTAGGTTCTAATTCCAATTTTTCTGTTGATTTTTCTCTTTGACCTTTGGCAAGTCATTTAACCCTTTGGCCTTTTGATTTCTTACACAAAGAAGCGAGATAAGACTGTGCTACTCAGACAGCGTGCTGACTAATGAATTAATGTTAATGAATTAGCGTTAATGAATTAATAATAGCAAAACCTGCACTTCATGCAAAGCCTTATGTCAGTGCTAAATGTTACAGGAGCCTCCTGAGTCTGTTCAGCACTGTCTGTGTATGATGAAGTCACCTCCTGTTGCTTTACTTTGGAGCTTCAGCTGAACCCAGGGTTGAGCTTGAGGGCTGAACTTGTGACCCATGGCATGAGCAGTGTGGTGACCTCCTGCCTGAGGCAGAGTACGAGGAATTGGACTCTTAAACATCAGCAGGTGTTGAAAGCTGCAGATTTGCTCTTTCTGAGCTTCTCACAATGGTGTGAGAGCCTCAAGTCCCCTGACTTTGTGGTGGTCCCTCAGACCAGAGAGTTAGCAGCACGGCCAGAGAGTCACCTGGAGCAAGATGAAAACCTTGTTCTCCTCTGTATTTCAGTCTAAGGGAACTCAGGCACCCCGAGGATAAATCCCCAGTTTAGCCGAGGGGCTGGGGGAGCAAAGGCTCCTCATGGGACAAGAGTGTAACCTGCCTGCCCAGGCTCCCTCCTGGAGTTTGCTTGGTCACCTGAAGCTGGTGATCAGTCTCCTCATTAGTTGGTTTTGTTGTCTCCATCCTTCCTGTTTTGTCTTGCACAGCAGATCTAGTTTCCTGCCTGCCCTGGAAACACAAGTGGTTTGAGATCTGGAGGTGTAGTGCTCTCCTCATCGCCCTGCTCAGACCTGGCTGTCAGCAGAGAGCTGAGCAATTGAGGGCTTTGGGTAGCCAGCAGGTAGTAGCTGTAGTAGCCCCCTGAATCCTCTTCCAGTCATTGTGGTCTGAGAGAGAACCTAAAGAAAATGCTTCCTTTAGTTAAAAAAAAGAGAAAAAAGTGCAGATCTTGACTAAATTCCAATAGCAAAGGCAAAAATAGAGGGGGAATAGACAGGTACTGTAGATAATTCACTACAACAAATTTGCTTTCAACTTTGGATTCTTTCTCACCTGGTTAGAACCTAACTGCTACAAATCTACTCTGCATGATCTGCCTCCATATATTTATATGTTGTCTGTGTGACTTCTACACAGAACAAGGCATGATAGAAATCTTTCATTTAATTAAAATTGATTTTAAAATTCCCTTGATCAATAATGAGTTAAAATTCATCCCAGCAGTGATGGGAACAGCAAACCTTCTGAGAAAAGCTTTCAGGCCAGTGGTTTTGGCTTTAGAGACTGGGTCTTGCCTGAAATTATCCCTTTCTTGGCTCCAGGCTCCGTGGTGCTTGGCACATTATGGTTTACCCTATAGCCCAGCTTGTCAACCACCCATATGAAAAGATGAGACATCCAGACTAAAGGTCTCTTTCTTTTTCTGCCTTTTTCAGTGCAGATGCTTTAAACATCAAACTCTTTGTAGCTCTGTTGTCATCAGTTTGGTAATGCCTACTGGGCTTCAAAATGAAATTAGAATTTTGTGGAAAATGACCCAATATTTCTTCTTTGATTCCTACACTGCAGCCTGTCTAAAGCGTTTGAAGTGCTTGCTCAGATGGCAAAATGGGGGAAGTTATTAGTAAAGGGGTATTTAAAAGCTGAGTTTTAAAGATTGCAAAATCCCTCTGCATTTAAATCTTATTCCCCAGCAGAAGAAAGACCCAAAGCAAATATGTATAATATAGAAGAACATGGTTTATGTAACCTTGCCTAAGAGAAATTGAAGAGATTAATAAAGACTGGCTTCAAATGACAGTAATACTCTGTTGTTCACACTCCAGGGTGCTTCCTAATTAATTGTCTCAAGCCTTTGCTAAGAGATACTTCACCAAAAGTGCTGTGATCAAGGAAAATTAAGAGGCTGAGGTACTCACTCAGTGCTGCTTCTCTCCTGAGAGTTACTCGTTTGTCCCACGGCAGCATTGCCATCTCAGTGATGAGAACTTCGTTCCTGATCAGGTAACTGGATCCCCCTGCTTGACTTCCCTTGAAGCCACATGGACCTGAGGTAACAAATTAACACAGAAGATCTGATAGCAGGAGTGGGGCACCTGTTAGCTCTGGACTAGCCTTAACAGTTTAACCCTGTGTAATTAACGTGTAAATAACATCAGTTTACACAGTTTCACAGAGAGAGAAACCAGAGAGCCACAAAAAGTGCATTGAACAAGGAATTGCAGGAAATCAGCCCAAACAGATCAGCTCAGTGTCAAACAGGAAGGAGAGGAAATGTCAGCTCTAGTAGAAAGGTCTGGCACGATCTTGGATGGAATAAGGTTGTGTCACCATTTTATTCCCTGCTTAGGGGAAACTAGTTTATTACTGCATTATTGATAAATAATGCAATAATAAACTAATGTTTTTTACTTGTTTTGGAAATATTGAGAGCTGATTTGCTGTTGTTTGCTGTCTCTTATAGAAGTATTGAAATCCAAAAGATGCCATGAGGAGGAAATTGTTTTGGAAGTAGCGAAACAGGCACCTCACTAAACATTTCCTAGCACATGGGAAAGGGCAAACACTGCAAGGATCACTCCATTTAAATTAATTCTATAACATTGAAAACGTGGCGCAAAATTAGTAAATATTGCGATAGTGGGGCTTCCTTTGCCATTTAAAAGAAAATTTAAGACACCTTCATGTTGATATGAGAGGTAATAATTTCTTATTAAAAAGATTGTTCCTTGGATGAGCGGGACAGTGCCCTGGGCTGCAGCTGGCTGTGGTTGCACCACCTGTGGCAGGCGGGTGACATGAGCTGCAGAGGTGTCTGGTCACTGTCTGGGTGTGCTGCCACGAGTGGGTGGCAGTACCAGGAATAGACTCTGAGTCTCCCAGGTTCCCTGCTCTCACCTCCACGCAGCACTGCTCTGCCTGCAAGAAATTCCTTTGCCCATTTTTCTTTTTATACCTACATTATCACATTTTTACAGTAAAGTAGCCAAACCTTGCTCATTTTACTTTTTGATGAGAAACACTTTTCACAGCTCTGCTCGGTAATAGAATTAGATGTTTCGTGCTTTTCAATCATGCATGTAGTGATTAGGGACTTGTTTTATGCTTGCTGCAGCCCAGTTTCTCTGAGCATCTTGGATGCATTGCAGGAAAATTCCACGCTGTTCCCCAGGTGACACTTTAGGCCACCCTGTGCCATGGTATCCTGTATTGCCATGTACTTTTTCTGTGCTTTGAAATAGCTGGAACTCCTGTCTTTCCCTTTCTCCTCTCTCTCTTCCCCCATGGTCTGCTCCTAAATAACTAAAATAATTTTTGCAGGTAATGTGTTCTGGCTATTGATTTGTTTTTCTTGTTTTCCTTGGCACTAGAAGTAGGAAGAAGTTTCTCTGAAACAACCAATAGGATGGCACACAAATGAGGAATTTCCTTATATATATTGAAAAAAAAAATTGGTAGCAGTCTGTGTTTTGGTTTTCTTAAACAGTTCCTCCTAGGGGGGCATATTCTTGTGGGAAGAATGCTGCAGTCAGAAGGATAGGAAAGCGTCTACTGTGATTTTATTTTATTTTGTTTTTCTTTTCACTCTCTGCCTATACTATTCCACAGTGGAGCATAAGGCTGTTAGATCCTTGCTAATAATGTAGTTCCAGTGACTGTGCAAAGAAATGTCAAAATGTTAATACAGTCATCAAGAGCTCCCAGGCTGCCTCAGCTATTTGAATTGATTTCAGAGGGTTTTGATCAGAGGAATGGTTCCTTCCTTGGAGTTTAAATATGCTTTATTTTCCATGAAGGCATTTTGGAGCCTCTGCCTTCCTCCCTGAAGTCCTAGATGGGGGAACATTTGCCAAGTCAAACAACCCCCATTTTCCCTCCTCGCCCACACACCTGCTATTTGTTTCTCTATGCTCCAGCCTTGTCATCGTGCCATTACAGTTGTTGCTTGTTGTCACAAGGGAACTTGGTGCATAAAGCTGAGGTAATTTAAGGGAAATGGAAGACACGCAGATGTAATTGCCTGAATTTTCATTTGGGCCAGTATGGGACAGTAATACACATGTATTAAATCTGTATGTGTATATATATATGAAATATCATATATTTCAGGATGAAGAATGGTCAGCACCCGAATTTCTGAATAATGTGAGAAGCAGGACCTGATCCCACCTCTCTCTGCTGCAATGGGAAGCTCATTAAGTCCCACTCCAGACATTTGTTGTAACCACCACCACCTCCTGGGTGGGATTTTTGTCCTATTTACTTTGTCATAATTTTATTACCTAATGCAATTTCAAGTTTTCTCAACAAGTTTATTAAAATATATGTATTTTTCTATAATAAAAGCAAGAATATGTATCATTTTTGCTATGGAGAAATGCTGGTTATTTCATACATCTAATTTTATTTTGGTTGGAGATGAAAATGGACAGTGCTTCCCAGAAGAAAGCTTGATCCTGCACAATACTACATTGGAGGCAATTTAGGGATTATAGTTCGTGTTTTCTGACATAATTGTCTGTTGTGTGGAAAATTTAGCTTGCAGAAAGAGAGAGAGAGAGAGATTCCACTACTTTCAATTGCCAAAGAGTTGGTTTAGATGAAAGGCTTTGCTGTCTTCCTTTTACAGTTTCTGCTTCAACCTTTTTGCTTGTGAGCCATGTAGTCATAGTCTGTAGATCTGAAAACAGCACCAAAGCTGTGGCAAATTATTTTATTTGGTGTTTCTGGTGTGGTGTCTTTGAAGTGTTGGAAAAATGGTTTTTAAAGCTTACCTGCTTCAAAGGCAGAAACCTTAGATAATGTTTTGAGGGAACTGAGAGAAAGGAAAAACAGCAAAAGCTGCTGCTGCTGTGTCTGATTTTCCACTGCATCCTTTTCAGTGGATCCCTGGGACACACCTTGAGTTCTGGTACTCTCTGGAGTTCCCTTGTGGTTTTGTTTTGTCTTTTCCTCTCAGGACCCTTTTGACCATGTGTGGCTTGTGGAGAGTATGAAAGCTCCTTCCTGTGCCCAAGATCAATAGCTTTAAAACCAGAGCACAAGAAGCCACTAATCATCTTTTCCACCAGGCGTGATTAATTTCTGAAGTGCTTCAGCTAGTTCCCTTTGAAGTTCCCTTTCCATTTATTTTTTATTTTTTATTTTTTTTCAGCAAGTGTCCAAAACTGAGAGGCCCACACCCACATGTGTCCTGCAAGAAGCTGAGGCTGGCGAGGACTCCTCTGGAGTCTCTGCTGTTTGGATGTGGGTGGGCCAGAGCACTATTTGGAAAGCTCTCCTAGATCCTGGAAATGTGATTTCAAAAGCCAGTTGAGATGTTTCCCAAAGCACCCTGGCTTCAGTGGAAAGCAGTGCTGCTTTCCTGTCTGAATCTTGGATTGAGAAAAGAAGGAAAAAGGAGAGGGAGGAAAAAACACCCCAAGCAGCCACACTACAAGATTTAATTGAGTGTGTTTCAGTTCCTCAGCCTCATGCCAACAGAACAGGAAAGTGACTGAGAGAAGCTACATTCGCCCATCACCTCCTCTTTATGTGAGTAAATAAGGCATTCCAGCAGTGCTGAGGCTGGGCCAGTGGAAAGATTTTATTGTTATTACTGTTATTTTTTTTTTGTTTAAGTCTTATTTTTAAAGTTAAGTGATCCACAAACCCATCTGGTCTCTCTTCCTGCTTCTCCTGCACGCCACAGCACCACTGAGGGCTGCTGTTATTACAGCACTACTCGCAGAAGGAGAAACTGCCTGTGATGTGTGAACGGGTTCCCTGGAACTCAGAAACTGCACAAGTGCCACACACTCATCTTTGCAAGCACCAAAAATTGGTGTTACTGCAAACGGGTGGTGTGGCATTGGCTCACCCAGAGATGAGCATGCCAGCTTATCAGTGTGGGGATGTACCTGAGCCTCAGCACTGCTTCCAGTTGTATTTGGGCAGAGTTTTCTAACTGATCTTTGGCACCCAAAGAGCTGCCCTTGTGTACAAGCCGTCGGTGGCTGAGCTGTAGCTGATTGTTGCTCAGTTTGCAGGCACAAATAACTGTGTGCAGCCACGTTTCCTCCTCTGCACAGGTACATTCCTAGTGATCAGAGTTTGAAAAGGAGTTCTATTGTATGTGTGTATTAAAGACATGTGCTGCTTTTGCAAGGCTGCCACTGAATGCTAGGTAGGGAAAGTGTCCCCAACCTGTTGCCAGGAAATCCCTCTTTGAAAACAGGACCTGGCTACTATTGATTTTTAATATACTGGATCTGTTTATTTTTTGTTTGTGCATATTCAGTCATAACCACTTCTGGCTGCTGCAGACTCTATGAAAAATTCTGTTTTCTTCACTTTTGCAGCATTAGCTAAGGATGGAACTGAAACCTAATGAGGAAGCTTGTGCTGGCAAGGTTTCTTACCCGAATGTATCGGCTTGTGCATTTCTGGGCATCTGTGCTCAATATGAAGCACCTGTTCTTGTAAGGTATGTTCTGTAAAGATTGGATGATGGCCTAGTTGGAAAGGCAGAATTCACACATTTAAGAAAAAATACCTATTGAAGGCACAGTGGTGAGCAAAGAAGCTCGAGACTCTGCAGCACACAGGAATATCAGGGGTGGGAGGGAAGTGTCCACAGCAGGAACAGAGAATGAAGACAGAAAATTAAAATGTTCTGCAGTGATTGCAGTAAACTGCTAATGTGCAAAACAGAGGCAAGTGATTCCCTCTGTGGTTCTGGCAGGTGAGATGAGTTTTCTGCTTCTCTCTTAAGGGTGACCCACTTATAAAGCAGTTGAATGATGACAGTAGACATCAGTGAGGCTAAAACTAAATAGATAACAGCTGTAGATGTTTTCCTAAAGGACAATCTCAGAAACTGCTAGGGAATCCAGGCCTTGGTTTTAGTTAACAGTGGATGCAGTTTCTCCTGGTCTTGCTGGAGATGTGTGTCTTGCACAAGGTGTCTCTTGCACAAAAGATTTTATCATTTGCTGCCCAATTATTGCCAAGGCATTCTTGCACCTGCTGCAGCAGCTCCAGGCAAGGGATATGGGGTACCAGTGCTTGTGCTGGAAGGTGCAGCATATTTTAAGGGTTCATTCTTTTGCCAGTGATGCTTCATCACCACATAGTTACTTTCTTGTTATTTTCCTCCCAGTTTGTGTTCCCATGTCTGAGCCCACAGGCTGCAGGTCAGTTTGTCTCATGGGGATTGAGGACTTGATTCACAGCTAAGAACCTCTTTTCTGGCTTCTCTACATTTCTGTTTTTTCCCTTGTGCAGAGTAGGGCACAGTGTGTAACTGGGGTTCAGCCTTTTCAGAGTGGCAGTGTTACCCCAGTCTGACAAGCAATGTCAGGTGAAGGTGGCACAAGGTTAGCTCTAGCATTGACTGCTTGGGTGATACTTATTTAAAAGAATGAATAATATTAAGATGGGGGTTGGAGTTCTTTTGTTTGTTTATTTTTTTCTTTTTTTTTTTTTCCTTTTCCCATCCATCACAGGCTTTCCTATCTGGTAACTTTTGTGTTGAGCGGCATTTTCCTCCTGAATGGTTTTTAAGTGGTTGGTAAGAGAGAATTTGAGATCCTTCAAATCTCACACACACTCACCCCAACCCCACAGTAAAATTAATGTTGCTATTGAACATTTTGGGTGGAAAAATAATGTTAAATAAATGGTTCAGAAATATTACAAATATAAATTGTTAAGAGGTTTTCCCTGTGGTTGTTTAGTGTCTTTATCTTGTGCCTGGGAATGCTGGTTTGGATGCATGTGTGAAATGGCGAGGGCTTTTCCTCCCGTTGTAAACCATTTATTCCCCTCTTGTGGAGAAAGAAGCTTTGCAGAAAGAAGTGAGATAAAGAGAGACAAAGAGACCGTAAGGGATGGATGATGGAGCGCTGATATTGGCACATGTGCAGGTCTGTGTTCTTTGTGGCTGACAGTGCACTGTGCCTCGGTACCGCAGCATCTGCCTTGGCACAGGGGCTCTCTAATATTCATGAAAGTTATAAAGCACACCAAGATACGTTTCTTTCTCCTTCCCCGCCTTTCCCCTTTCTTTTGAAACCTCAAGGTGTTGACTGGTGGCTCGCTATAGCACTTAGTTTGTTACCCCCCATTCACACCTCTGCGCGTCTGCTGTCCCCACCTCCTCTCGCACTTCCCTTGCTGTAACGATGTGTTGCAGAAATAAATTGTGTTGCACAATGAGTGCGTAGAAAGAACAAGAGGGTATTTAAAAGCTGAGAAATCGGAGAACTGGTGTGGAAAGAGAGAGAGAGGGAAGTGCTTTTGGCACACGGAGCTGGTAGTATATTATAATTCAAGCTCGATGTCTGCTGCGCCGCAGTGATTATAACACTCATTTGAATGCTGGAAGTTGAATTTAACAGGAAGGGATTCAAAAGCCCAGGACTCGGGGTGCTGCTTGAGAGCTTGGGAGTTCAGAGTGTGGCTTCTCTTCTTTCCACTAGGATCTGTTTTTCTGGTTTGGTTTTTGGGCTTGTTTTTTCCCCACCCCACTCAGGACCGAAACCAACAGAGGACTTGCAAAGATTCTGCTTAATCGTGGATCCTTAAAAATCCCACTCAGTACGTTGAGAGATTTGCCTTGGTGTGAAGAAAGAGGCATTCTCAGACAGAGAAATGAGTTGAAATAAACATTTAGTGTTTCAGCCATGCAATCGTAACACTTTCCTTTAGTTCCACATCTCTCTGGGAAGATTGTCCCCCTTGATCACCCTCGAAGTGAGCGAAGGTCGTGCTTTGCATTCACACAGCACAGGCAGACACCAGGCACCTTTTGCATTCCATGTGCAAACCTCCTCTGCTCGCTCTTGGAAGCTAGTGCTGAAGGAGATGGTACCAAACTTTATTATTTTCTTTCCAATTCTGTTAAATTTCAGTGAGCTCCCAATTTGAAATGATGGCTTGCCTTTAAAGAGCTGCTTGCACTTGACAAGTGTGTGGCAGTACTTCATTAATTACCAGCAGTCCTTCCCAGCACAACCTCAGTTAGGTGGAATATTTGTTCAGCGCACATAATTATCTCTCTGTCGCTCCCTCTCTCATATCGATTCATGTGGAAAATATGATTAAAACATGAACATCTACAAATGATTCAGAATAACAAGAGAGGAAAGGCCATTGTTTTTTCGCACTGACTATACTAGATTACTATAATTACAGCTGAATGGTTATACATTTCTCTGTGTCCCCCACAAGACTATGCTCATTCACAGCCTCGACATACCATTTAAAATTGGAGAGGTTTAAAAGAAATAGCCTCTTAAGGATATTTCTTTGACCCATTAAGGACCTTTACCTTGGCACTAGCACATGTAATCTCTGGCATAAGGTCATGCGAAGCGGGGGTAGGGCTAGGAAAAGAAACACCAACCCTTCAGACATCTGTTGTGGTGCTTTGGCCAAGAGCGGAGGGGAGGCTGTGCCAGTTCGGCAGCCGCTCCTGCAGATTGCAGTCGGCTTGCTTTTGATGCCAGCGTTAATAATGTGGGCTTCCCGCTGAGTGGGTGGCACTGCCAGATTCCTAATTAGAATCCACTAAAAGCAGCAAAAGGTGAAGTGGTCATTTCTTTCCACCCCCCACGTCTTTATCTCTTCTCCCAGTAGGTTTGTTTAGCCTCATTTTTATTTTGGCCGATGGAGAGGAGTGGGGCAAGGTCCTGTGCGCTCTTGCCTTGATCTCAAATTAAACAACTGGAAATTCTGATCTGCTGAAGCCCTCAGGAAGGCCTGATTCACTGTGGTGTGTGTGGAGATGACAGAACTAATTTCACACTTCATCCATTGTGCGCAGTGGGTTCACTTGTTGTTTGCTCTTGCAGCTGGTGCAGGCTCCTGAGACAGGACATCGTTATCCTCTCCTGATTTGATATGGGCTGTGTTGGAAGAGCCTGGTTCAGAGGGTGAGAGCATGTTATGTGTATCCCATTGGCAGCTCCTTCATTCTCTTAAGAGGCTGTAAATACTATTCCAGAGGTTTTGTTTGTTCCTGAATAGCTTCAGGCTGCTTTTTTGTACAATCATGGAATGATTTGGCATGGAAGGGACCTTGTAGATAATCCTGTTCCAGTCCCCTCCCATAGGCAGGGACACCTTCCACTAGACCAGGTTGCTCCAAGCCCCATCTAACCTGGCCTTGAACACTGCCAGGGATGGGGCAGCCACAGCTTCCCTTTCTGGTTGGTTCCAGATTATTTGACGAATTTGGAGATCCTTGAAAAGGCTCTGGCAACTCAGGCTGAGAAATAATTGAATTGTAGGATTGTTGGCATGAAGTGCTTATGTCCTCTGGGAGAACAAGTTTGGAAGCAGGCAGGACACAGAGGGACAGCTCAGAGAAGCCAGCCCAGGTGAGCACAAGCCAGCCTGAGTGTGCTGTGGCCATCCTTTCCAGCTGGATGGTGGCACATCCCAAGACCTCTGTTGTGAAGGAATGGATGGGAAGTTCCCAAAAGATGGAATAACAGTTTTCATGATGAGGTTTCTGCTTTTTGGCTCCTCTCCTTCACTTTTCTTTAAAAGGTGCCTTTTCAGAAGTTTATTATAGATCTGTTTCTCTCTGGTTGCTTGATAAAGTAATGGGCTTAATTAATGTAATTAATTAATGTACCAGAAACCAGGCAAAATGTAACCTGCAAAATGTGGGACAAAGAGTTCAGCAGGAATTGCAGACCTGAACCTGAAGTTTCTGTTTCTGCACCTCTCATGAGGAATGTGCAGTGGTTTTTTCTAGACATGAAACAAGGCATTCAGTTTTTGCTTGTAGGTTTCAGTTGCAAACCTGGAACTGAGGCTGCACAAAGTTACTTATGAATCAAAACTGGAGAAAGGAGTCCCATGAACTCTTGCCAGCTGAAACTTCTGACTTTTCCTTGGCTTTACCTTTAATTTGCTGTTAGAAAACCTGTGATCAAGTTTTAGCCCGTGAGCCAGAATTAGCCGACTAATCAGCAGCCTTTCTCATCGCCTGATTAAATGAAATCCTTCATACTGTCCTGCCTTTTGATCAGTAATGTAATATGATGCATATTCCAGTAATCGTGAATGCAGAACAATGAGATTTCTGCCAGAAGTATTTCAGCACAACTGCACTGTCCCCTGCAAACAGCACTTGACTAGCCCAGCCTTTAGGATGGAAAGGTAATTGCCTTTCTTGGTGTCCACAAAATCCTTACCATTGACCAGTAAATATCTTCTTGTTGCAACATTATTTCAGTTCCTGTCTATTTGCATCCTATAAAATAAAACAATGCCAACTCTATTTCTTTTTTTCGTAGTTGTTGTTTTTTTGCTATCTCCTAACAAGGACATAATATTTATGACAAATGTTTTGGAAAAATTCTAAGCCATATGTATGGATACAAATGAGAAAGAGCTGAAAAGACGAAAAAAGTCCAGGTTCCAGACAGGGTGAGAGAGAAAGGGAAAAAAAAATATTCTGAGAGACAGCAAATGTGTATCTTTTGTTTGGTAATATGGTATCCATGTAATGTCTCTGAAATGGCCACAGTTAAAGTTCATGCTACATTAGGAAAGCAAAGTGGTTTACATTGAAACTTAATAGAAGTCAATTGTGTTTGAAACATCCGATGCAGAAATAAAACACCTTATGTTTTATGGGAGCGAGGAGCTGCATATTTGGCACTCGTTCTTCTTTCTAAACACGTGTGCTCCCTCTATCAGTTTGAGATAATCCAGGTCTGGCTCCTGCCCAGTCACTCCTCCTAACCAGAATTACGTGAGACATGGAGAGCTCCCTGCACACACTCCACTCCCTCTTGGGCCACTAATTGCCTTGAGTGAGAATTAGTTATCATCTTCTACAAATCTTCCACCTTTCAAGAGGACATTACTAACAATAGGTATTTTTTTTCTTTCATCATAATTCCTCTTCTTTATTTGGGGAGACCTTGGGTATTTTCCACTTTTTTTTTTTTTTTTTTTTTT
>VZRF01008122.1:91156-199079 GCA_013396875.1 Vireo altiloquus | reverse complement strand
GATGCAAACTTCCAACTCTTGTTGTTCACATCGGAACATGATCTCTAGACCTGCTGTTGTTTGATCCACTCCCCTACACAACCAGAAAATGAAGCTTCCCTGACAACCCCACTTTGTTTCATAGGAAGGTATGGTCATGAACTGATCCTCCAATTGAACTAAGTTGTCCTGTGGACACCTTCCAACTTCTGCTGCCTTCCAGTAAATTACATGCTTGTTTTCCTAATCCTCTGTTTGACAGGCACAGATTTTTACGTTTTTGCATTCCAGCTGAGATGGGAACCTCTGTTCTTAGCTGCTTTAGGTGTGTGCAGGCATTCATACCTCCAGAGCGTCAGGGCAGCTGAACACAGGGAGTCAGGCTACGAGAACATAATCTAGAATTTGCAAATATTAGTGCACTTGAGCACCCTCTTCTTTCTGAGGGCCTGAAAGCCAACTCAATTAACTATTGAAGTGTTCTATTTGGGAGGTTAGTTGGGATTTGGATTCTAAGACAGGATTAATGTGTTCTTTTGAGGTTTTTTCCCTATAAAGTTATATGACAAGTCTACAAGAGAACAGAAAATAATAAGCAGAACTCCAAATCCAAAGTTCAGTGATGTCACTATTCCTGTAGTCATCCTCCCTTTAAATGTCACAACATCTTCATCAGGAGAAAGTAGCAAACTTTATCCAATCACTTACATATGTGAGGTTCAAACAAAGTAACTTTAAGTAAATGACACGTTTTGATTTTCCTTGTCTAAATTTAGGCAAGCTAATGTGTCAAAATTTATCTGATATTCTCTGTTAGAACTAAAAAAAATGAAGGAAAAAGAAAATGTGAGCTCATCAGCCACGGTTAAGTTTATATGCATTTAGCCTAATTGTTCAAAATAATGCTTCTATTTCTCATTATAAATCTTAAATTCTGCTGGAAAATGAATCTGAAATGTTTTGAGTGTTTGTATGTGTTTTGTACAGCTAGCAGTCATTTGACATAGCAACATTTCCCATGCTTTCAGTGTGTTTTAATTAGATGTTAAGGATAGAATTAGGATAGGCCCTTTTTTTCAATTTATGGTGTGTTATTGGAAACCAGGATTTGTTTAGATTCTTGATCTGTGCAAGAAATGGAGATCAGGTTGTTCTATTTCATATACCAAGATATTAAAACATGTTTTCCTAGCAGCTATTTCTGTTAAATAGAAATTGGTCAGTTTTGTACCCGTTCAATAAAGAGGAGAACAATTTATTTTGTGAAACAATCCAAAGAGTGTGGAAAACCTAATCCCGAAGGCAAATGTGATAATGCAGTGAACTTTTTATGTCAAAATTTTAAACTTTGCTCTAGCATTCCCTTTCCTAGGGGATTAATCTCCATGGCACTGAAGCTGTAAGTCATCTTCCCTTGCCAGGCTTTGTTTTTGTTGGCACTCTTGGAGCTTTTCCTTATTTTCCTTTGCAAAACTCTGGTGAGTGTGTGAGGACAATCTGGTTTGCTGTGCACGAGAGGGTGAGGGAGGTGAGTCTGTGTGTCTGTGCAGAGCAGGAGGTGTTGTTCTGCAGGCTCCAGCAGTGTCCTGCACTGCACAGTTTGTCACGAGGAAGGAAACAGGTTCTGCTCCTGCCAGAATGAAGTGCTGAGCACAGAAACAGAAAGGAGCTGAAGCACAGAGCTGGTTGGGAATGCAGAGCTGCATTTTTAAGTCTAGTCCTCTCTGAACCATGGCATCATGGCTCGGGAGGAAAGTACCTTGTAGATAATCCTGTTCTAACCCCTGCCACAGGCAGGGACACCTTCCACTGTCCCAGGCTGCTCCAAGCCCTGTCCAGCCTGACCCTGGGCTCTTCCAGGGATCCAGGGGCAGCCACAGCTTCTCTGGGCACCCTGTGCCAGGGCCTCAGCACCTGCCAAGTAAAGAACATCTTCCTAACACCTAATCTAAACCTTCTCCCTTTTAGTTTAAAATCATTCCTCCTTGTCCTATCATTTGCCTTGAATACACCTTCAAAATTCAAAAGTCTACCATATGAAATTTCTTTCTGGTTTTAGCTATGGATACTTCAAGCTTCGAGCAGTTTTGGGGATTTTTTGTTGTGGTGTTTTTGCGTGGTTTTTTTTTTGTAACACAAGGATGTTCTTTTCTCAGCTTTCAGCTTTTCTGTGCTTGTCTCTCCATTTGTCTTTTAGAACAACAATTTTAAATGAACAAGACAATGAAATAAGAATATCCCTTCCCCACATGACTGCAAGCTTCAAACCATTTGAATGCACGGCATAAGGCAGGAATCACAAGTTTTCTCACCTTGGCATTAATATTGTCATAAAAAACAAACAGTGGTGTGGCTAAATGACAGTCCTACCTGGATTTTATCAGTATTTTTCCCAAAGCCACAGTCCTTGATGTCCCAGAACCAGGTGAATATCTGCTCCTCCCAGATGGAAGAGAAAAATTTAGGATCTTATGCAAAAGTAGTGATTTAAAACTTGAAAAGAAGATATGGCTGTTGGTTAAAAAGGAGGGGGGTGGGTGAAGGTGGGTGGTGGTTTTTTTCTTTTTTATTTTTTTGATTGTTTTGTGGCCTTAAGTCCTGAGTCATGAGTTTTGAATGCTCAGATTTGACAGAACTAGACTAATATTGGAAAGCCATTGCTGGTGGGGAAGGCTGACCCACACACCCCGGTTCTGCCCTGGTGGGGAACTCTGTAAGTGAGCCCAGTGTAAAATCAAAACTCAATATTGTCAAAAGCCAGAGGAAGAAAGGGATTCCCTGGACAGCCTGGGCCAGCAGCGCAGCCGTGGGACAGGAGCCCTTCCCTGCCTGCCCTCCCTGGACATATGCTGAGCTGATGTGAGCCCTGCCCCGTGCCCCAGGCTGCTGCTGGGGGCCAGGAGCGGCTGTGTCCCATCAGTGCTGCTGTGAGCAGCTCCCCCGTCCCCGAGCACACTCTGCTCCTGTGCTCTCCAGCAGCCAGCTCCCAGCAGGGCTCCCTGGCCCAATCTGTCGGAGACAGGGGGTGCCCCTGAGCGGGAGGGAGCTTTTGTCTCTGCCCCCCTTGATCGTAGTGACACCGTCGATAATTGAAAATACATTTCATGTGTGACATCCGTGGAATTAATACAGAAGCACAGACCTTGGTGCTTCCTGGTGCTTTTAAGTTCTCAGCCTTGGCTTTTCATCCATCCAGGAGAGTCTGTCTCTCCCCTTCACCACTGCAGCATGGCAGGAAATCCTTTCTTCAGGGACCAGTCATTGCTGTCTCCTTCCTCCTCTCCTAGCCCCGTGAGTGAGCGGTGCTGTTCCTTGATTGCGATCTAAATTGTCCTTATCTCGTGCCAGACACCGAGAGGCATCACTTCCTGCCGGGCACTGCCGGGCACAGAGCATATGCTAGACATCCACAGGCAGATGGGGTTGGCTGGGGCCAGCAGAGCGTGAGGAAACACGGGCCTGGGTGGGAAGAGGCTGAAGAACCCCACAAACAGGTTGAGTGCCACATCCCAAGCCGTGTTAACAGCTCATTAATGTTCCCTACAGGGCTGGTGGGTCAGCACGGGAGGTCAAAAAAATTGAGGACTGTTTTCTTAAGGAAACAGGAGGTAAAGAGGTTTAGATACATACAGCTGGTGAAGACACAGTGTAAAGGCTGGTCTGAAAGAAGGCAAAGGGGAATGCTTCATCTCAGTCTGCCTGCTTAACTAGGACCAGCCATCTGTCCATTTTCTACCTGGGATTCTCCCCATGCTGAGCTGAAACTTGCTTCATTATTCAAAAGCAAACTTGCCCAATGGCACAAGATGTTGGGAGGCAGCTGATTCGTGACCTAGCCAAAGACATCGGGAGGAGGGAGCGAGGTTTTCCTTTGAACCAGGCTCTGGAAGCATATGGCAGGCCTTGTACTTCAGGACGTGATCCATATGCTGCTCTTCAGTGCCCATATGCTTTCTATATTTTCTGTATTTATTTATTTTAATCGGGATTGAGTCTGTGATCTTGATTTTCCTTTTGCTGCTGGCTGTAATTACATTTGGTTCTGCTACTGGAGGTAAGGCAGCGAGGTTAAAAATGAGCACCAGAGTGTTCAGTTTTGTCCTTTTAACATCGTCTTGTCCTGTGCGTTTTGTGTGGAGAGTTGTATTCTGGGTTAATGATCTGTAGTGCTGTTAGTTTACATTTCTCCTTCTTGTTGCAGCTCGGAAGTGGAGCTTCATTGACTCAGGGTCAGAGAAGAGACAAGCTCCAACAATAGAGCTGTACAAACATTAACTGATATTCACTGTTTCTTATGGGTTCAGAGGCTATAAATCAGAAAAAAAGCAGCAGAATTGAGCAAGCAGCTCTTGACTGCCTCCAACCAGTGTGGCAGAATTTGACCCAAGATAGTTAAGATTTATAGGAACAAGGAAGCACTATCAGCCACTCTCTTTGTCTTCCTCACTCATATTTTGGCTCCAGCAGGGCAGCATTTCCTGGTCTCTGTAGCTGAGCCCTTCCTGTCACAAAGGCTGTGTGGTGGTGGCAGACATGGCTCCTTAGGTCCCAAACCAAGCAAGAATGGTGGCAGTGAGATCCTCTGCCCTTGATGCCTTAAATGGCTGCCTAGAAACAGAGACCAGACAGGAATAAAGGAATAAAGGAGGGATTGATTGGAAAGGCCTTCAGAGGTCACACTCTGGGCTCCAGAGGCTCCTGCCTCAGTGCATCCCAAAATGGACAATGACAGCTCCCGAGTTCTTCCCACTTTGATATCAGCATCAATTCCCCAAGCAGAAGCCAGGCAAGGATGGAATTTGCCCAAGCTTGCCCCCCTCTCCCCAAGATGAAGGTTTGCAGTTGTTGGGCCCAGGAGGGTCTGGGTGTCCTTGGAGAGCGAGCTGGAGAGGCTTTGTTATGTCAGTGTGAGCATGAGAGAACAGCACTGAACGAGCTTCAGGGAGCTGCAGAGTTACACTGGGCACTGCAGGGGTGGAAACAATATAAAAGTTAAAACCTAAGGCAGCCCAACAGCAGAGCAGGAGCTGGAATAGTGAGATCCCTGCCTGGTGTGCCCAGCCTGCAGCCATCTGCAGAAAATCCATCATGAGCTAAAGTAAAGTATTTGTAGGAACAACGGGTACTCAGAACAAAATGAAAGTGTTCTGAAAAGAAGAGATACCTTACCATGTGTTTAGTTCTTCAGCTTGCAAGAAGTCCTGTTTTCACACTGCTGCTGAAAACAGAGTCATGTCTCACAGACAAAGGGCTTAATCACCCAATCATTTTAACCATGTGCCTTGTGTTCCTGTGAACATGCTAAAGAATTAGCAGTGAAATCTGGTTTCTTTCTTATTTCCACATTTTCATAGAAAAAAGCTCCTGACAAAATTGTAGTAACACACATTAAAGTTATTTGGAATTAATGACAGTTTTGCGTGAGCAAAAACAATGTCCTGGATTGTGAGAGGTTTTATCATTGATGTGTTTTTCCACCACAAAATATTTAGATACAGAGAAGATCCTATGGAATCAAGGACTCAAGACAAAACAAGGTTGTTCTTGCAAGAACTGTCTAAAATTCTCATTAAAATCTTGTGCTGACAGGTATTTATCTATAAATACTTTTGTATTTCATATTTGTTGTTACTGGAGAACTGAAAGTGTCAAAATGCTGCTAGAAAGTTGTTTGTGTTTCTGCTCTCAAAAGGAAGTAGGAGATTTATAAACCTTGCAGAAGTGCCTGCTTTTGTGAGAATATGGAAAACCTTTTTTAGAATGGAGGTTTAGAGAGCAAACTCTTCAGGAGATTTTGGTGGAAGGCCTTTTGGTAGAAAATCAAGTATTTAAAACTCCAGGATTTGTTGCTAAACAGGTATAACACGGTCCCCCCAGGAGACTGGGGGCCCTGCAACATTGAACTCCCCCTCCTGTCCCTTCAGACATCA
Organism: Vireo altiloquus; assembly: GCA_013396875.1. Classification (NCBI taxonomy): domain Eukaryota; kingdom Metazoa; phylum Chordata; class Aves; order Passeriformes; family Vireonidae; genus Vireo; species Vireo altiloquus. The sequence goes on along the minus strand of VZRF01008122.1, from coordinate 193,170 downwards.
CAAAGCTTGAAGAAGATTCACTTCAGTGTTGAATGGACTCTAAGTTGATTCAAACAGGGGATATTAAAATGCTTTGTGTTTACACCAGCAAAAAGTATTTCTACTTTCTCCAGTAGAATTTGTGCTGAAACTTTTTGCTCTACCCATTCCCCTTGACAAATACTTTTATTTTCATCTCAATTGGGAACAAAAATCAAAAATTCAAATGAAAAAATGCTGGAGTTTCCAGAGCACATGACTTCCTGTAGAGCTCCAGTTAGGAAATACAGAAAATGTAGGCAAGAATGTGAATTTCAGTCCTTCTAAGGTTCAGTCATTTCTCTAACACTTAGATTATCACATTAATATGGGGTCTGACTTACTCCTTGACTCATAGGATAGCAAAAAGATCTTTAGATCATCACAGGATAATACTCTGGGCAGTCTTCCCTTTCTGTCATGAGCAGCTGGGGGATGTGAGAACCTCACTCAGCATTTCCAGCTCGGGGAGTTGGGCTCTGCCTGCCTAACCTGTGCAAGCCTCAGGCTGCTGTCAAATCAATTGCTGATAATGATGGCAACTCTAGCTCTGCTGAGGCTTGAATGACAACTTTCCCTACAGTTCTGGAAAGAACATCGTTATTTAACAACATATTCTGAGAAACTTCACATTTTAGTTCTCCTGGAGAAGACATGGAAAGTACCTGTGTGTTTTACGGCAAGCCTTGGATGGGATTTTCCAAGCATAAGTAGACAATAGAGGGTAAAATAAGTCTTGACTGAATTATAAGGGTCCATGTGAGGCAGGTATGTCCTTGATGCAAAGGAGAAGAAGACCATGAATGTTTGCTAGGAGGTGTTGTTCTCATTCTGAGCAAACTCTGGCATTAGCCACGAGGGTTTTGGCACCTGTGCTGGGGTAAGGGCAGGGCAGAGCAGTGTCTGTGCTGTGCAGCCTCAGGGAAATCCATCTTCCTTGTGCACCCTGCCCAGCTGGAACTGGGTAAGAGGATGGAAAGTTCTGACACCCAGGCTCCATCTCTCTGGATGGAATCACTGTCATTTTCTCTTTGTTCTCTTGGTGAAATTTCAGTGCATCTGCGTATGTCTCCTCTTTCCCCATTTAGAGGATAAGAACCAAACAGATCTGAAAATGTCTCCTGCATCTTACAACAGTGAGCTTTGATTCACGCTTCCCTTAATTCACTGCTGTGAAAAATGGGCTGGCATCCTACTGTGAATTTAAATACTCCCAACCCAGGAATAAATGGATCCCATGGCTCATTTATCTTTCAGCTATTAATTAATAGTGGTTAATTGTAGTTATGAACTGCAGCATTCCAGTCTCCAGCATCCATACATTTTATTTAATATATTCTGATTAAGGTGGAGTCAGCGAGTTGGAGAATAATTAAAACAGCTCTTTGCCATCAGCTTCCCACAAAATTTCAGCTTCCTCATGAATTCATAAGATGATTGCATCTGCCTCTTCAGAGAGAGAGAGTGGTTTTGGGGCTGGAGCACAGCAAACACTGTGAGAAGATCCACTTGAACACTGTTTGCCTGTCCTTGGTGCCACAGACTGACACCACTACCTTTCCCAGCATGGTGCTAATGGAATAACTTTGCCCATCTGCAGTCTTTGCTCTATAATCACAGGATGAGAACAGTTTCCATTCTTAACTCTGCCCCTCCTTTATGCAATGAAATAGTTGGTAATAGGAGCAGGGCAGTCCACAGCTATGAGTCTACAGTAAGAAATAATTCAGTGAATGGTTTCCTTGCTATTAACTGTCTGAAACCTGCTGTTATCCCAGAAAGGATGGGTCAAAGTACAGGGCTAAGAGAGAAGTTTGCTTAGATGGACAGCATTTTATTCATAGAATCATCGAATAATTAGGGTAGGAAGGGACCTTAAAGATCACCTCATCCCAAACCCCTGCCATGGGCAGGGACACCTTCCACTAGACCAGGTTACTCCAAACCAGGTATTTTCTTATTTCACAGTTCACATTTCCTTTTTCTGGACACATATAGATGCCATCTTTCTGTGCTTTGTTGAGATTTCATTTATTGGCAGTGTGACGAGTAGATTTCAGGCTGATGGAAATGCAAAATATCATTCATTTTAGTCTGTGTTAACGAGCTTTGGTTTCAAACCTCACTCCTCATGTCGTGGGTGCAGACCCACGTTTGAAACACCTCACACAGCTCTGGGCACAGTGGGGGTTTGTGAAGGCTGGCAGGTGTTGAGGCACAGCACACTGCAAGTTTTAAGGGCAGTTTCCTGAGGGATTTCCTCTGAAGGCAGCTATTGTTTGGTTAAGAGAGAGCTGTATCCACTCCGCTCCCAGTGGCATCCTGGAACAATCTCGCAACACAGAAAAAATGATGACTCTAAAATTGATTTGATGATAAAGTTTCCCCCCCACCCCTCATAAATGCTTGTGGCTGAGCTCTGGCAGGGAGATGTCCTGTTGGAAACTGAACCTCGCTCATCTGGGCTCTGGTGGGAACCCTGTGTTCAAGATAAACATGAGAGTGCTCTTTGAAGTTGTTTGCTCATCAAAAGCACAGTTACTTTGTTTGTATTATGCTTGATACTCCCGTGAGATGTAGTTCAATTTATGGTATAAAATCTTGGCAAGAGGAGGCCGCTTAGAAAGAAAAATCCCCCCCAAACCAAACAAAACCCCCTTCACACTGCTGGGAAGGTGGGAATATTGTCCTCAGAGTCCATCAGATGTTTCTCTTCATAGCATTTAACAGATTCTAATTTTACTTTTTCGTAGTCTATGTGAAAAATCTTCCTTGTGCCTCCAATATGTTTCAAAGTCTTTTGGGGTAAGTTACATGTGAATTCACTTGAGATTTTAAGCTTGGCCAGGATTTTATTGTGTTACTGAAGTGGTGGTTGTGCTTTGACGCTCTCTGGCTGCCATTGCCATAGGAGTAAAAATCCCCCTGTGCCAACAATCATTCAATCCTTCTTTTGCTGCATCCCATGCGCTGGATGTCACTGATGTACCTTTGATGGTAGTTTTTAGGTTTGAAAATGTCCTTATGTACAAATTCTGAGCTGGGTAAAACACAAGCTGCAAGAGGAATAATGGAAACCTGACAAGATGGGAAAAAGTTCTGCTCCTAGAGCAGGCATCGTCCATCCTCACCTTTTATCATACATGCATAAGTACTAATGGCTGAAGGTGTTTGAAATGTGTTTTTATTAAGCTCTTAGTTTTTAGTGGTGAACAGAGGTTTAGTCCTTGTTTTTCCCTATTCATAATCTGAAAAAATCCCCAACAATAAATAAACCAAGCAGAAATGTTTTGGAAATAACTCATAGGAATGAACTGGCCACTCTAAAATGTAAATTTTTAAGTTTTGTGCAGATGTAATCAATCTCCAACTGTGACAAATCTGCGAGTACCAGCAATTTGTAGCAAGATGGGTACCACATGCATAAATATGTATATTAATATATAATCTCTATAAGTGTGTAAAAATGCACTCTGAGCAGTCATAGATGAACTGAGGGACATTTGTCATGGCTAGGGACATGAATAGGAAAGGAAAATTACTTTTTTTCCTTATGGTGTGCTTTCTTTTTCTTTGAGAGAAATGATACATTCCCTGTCTCTCTTTCTCATCTACATTACTGATAATTGATACATCTGAAGAAATACTAGTAAATTAAATATAATTTTAAGCTTCTTCATTGCCTTCTGAGAATCTTAAAGTAATTTGCTTTTAGTAAGGAATTCAAGAAGGATGTTATAAAACTGGCCATCATTGTAACAATGATAATTTTTTAAAAGGCGAGACATCTAAATCACAGAAAAGCTAAGCTCAGGATTTTCAGAGCACTTTAAGTACATCATTTTTGTGGTTGCTTGCTTTGAGTTGCTTAATGTAGTCATCTAAAATTCAAGGCTCCTAAAATCACTCCATGGAATCACTCCACCACTACATGGATTTTGCCCAAGATCACAGTGGGAGTCTCTAGTGCTGCTGGGCCCAGAACTTACATGCTGATTCTGACCTTGCTTAAGCTAATCTTAAATCTTCTACAGTTATTAATGTCAGTAGATTTACTTTTGATACAAAATTACTGTCACTAAGATTAAAATTCAGATTTCCAGACTTTTCATCCTGTGCTTTAGCTCAGCAGAAAATAATTCTTTCTCCATATGCTATTTTTTGGATGAGCTTTAATATCAGATGCTTATCTCAGTCTCTTCTTTTGGCAAAAAGTGAACTGGAAATCCCAGCTGGAGATTTCTATTCTGGCTGTGTCAGAAATGTCTTGGGAGCAGCTTTCTTTGCAGTGTTTCAGTGCTGCTCATTCTGCTCCCATTCACAATACCGGGAAGTACAAAACAAAATTTACATTCTGGTGTTTTAGACTAAGCAAAATCTCCTTGATTGGTTTAGAGGTGGCTGAAAACACTCATGTTTTTAAAACAGAGCCGTGTAGCTGGAGACAAGCTCACAAATTATTTTTGTTTTCTCTCTGTTTACCTCAGACAGAATACCAAGGGTAGAATTTAAGCCAGCAATATCTAATACAGCTCCTAAGCTCACACTCAGTTGTTTGACAGTCAGGGTGTTATGTACAAAACTATTTTGTCTTTCTGATTCCATATTTCTATGTTCACACACAGGTAGTGATGGTGCAAGGAGGTAAAGCTCAGTTGTAGATGCATTTCAGGTTCTGCCTTGTCGATACAACCATCCTTTTTTCAAAGATTGGACTCACTGCTTGCCTAGCCATGAGCTTCTCCTTTATTATGGTCTTAATCATGACTCAAAATATCCTTTAATCTCTCGAGAATGCCTCCTTTTCTTGTGTAAGAGGAGCACTTGGATTTTTTCGCTGTCTCATAGCTGTAGTTCAGTCCAAGGGAGGTGAGAGAATGTGCTACTTCAAAGGTGATGTGAGCCTAATGTTTTAGGCTCTTTCAGAGTCTTTTCATTTTCAACAAGGACCTCCTGAATCTTGGTTTATCCCCAGGTGTTTCCACTGACATATAACTGGCTCTGAGAACAACCACGTGTGTTCAGCTAATGGGAGACAGCACTGGATAGCCTGGCGTGCTCCTCAAAACTCTGTGTACAGCCTGGCTCCTGCTCCTATCCCAGCTTGATTTACTTGGAGCGTTATCTTGGAGGGAGTTGGCTCTGAAAATGAGAGTAGGTGGAAAAAGTTTCACTGAAAGGAACAAATTAATGTTTCCTGTCTTCTGTCCACACAGACTTTTTTGGACAGAGCTGCTGCTGAGGTGTGTACCATATGTACTTACTCTTTAAAGCTGGTTACTCTCTGGTGTCATGACCTAGAGAACAAATACAGAATTGTTGAGTGGATGAGCTGCAGGTTTTTCGCTTCTTCTTTGCCCAGTATTTCTTAATTTCTCCATTCATGTCAGTCCCATGGGGTTTTTTTTTTTGCACGTGACATCAAACAGAACTTTTGATTCTGTTCTGCCGATGAAAGTCAGGATTCACCTGTGAATTGGTAGGCAGGGAGTTAAGGCAGGAGGCAGCAATAAGCACCCATTGCCTACAGCTGGGCACTTTGTCAGATGTGCAGCTGAGAGAAGGGCAGGAGGCCTTTTAGGACCCTTTCACCTCTGACCAGCCCCGGGGAGGGCTGCTGTCCTGTCAGCCCACAAAGGGCAGGTGTGGCTGCCTGTGTGCTCTTGTCCTGCCACTCCTGAGGGATCAGCATAAGAGCCCTGGGAGTCCTCAGCACTGCATCATGTTTTGGTGGGGTGATAAATCCTCCTGCACCTCTCTTTGGTTTTGCATGTTTCCTAATAAAAGTGATGTCAGCAGAGTTTAACAAACAGTGATTTCTGTTTTGTGACAATGATTGCTGTGGCTCACAAGCTTGAAGGGTATGAGCTGAGGTTCTTTGGAAAATAATAATTTAAAAACAAAAAGTATTTTCACTTTTATAAAACATACTTTTACTTCAAAACAAGGTCTTTATTATGACCTATTAGCTTGATCGTGGAAAATTAGGATTGTACTTACATCACTAATACTTTAATTTGTTGTCTTGGAATTTCAGCTTTTGAAAAAAATTTCTCATTTGGCCAAAAAGTGCCCTCACTTGCTGTCCTCCAGTGCCTCCCATAAGGTCCATCCAGCCTGGCTGTGGAGGGAGGTTTGAGTGCTGTTCAGAGAGTTTGGTGCTGTGTTCCTGTAGCAAAAATGAGGGATGTTCGCAGCCTGGCATGGTTACTGGCTGCCCTGTCCTGCCTCCCTCCTCCTTGTCAGTTCATTTGGCTAATTTCTTTCCTCTGAAGTTACTCCCTTCTGCTTAACAACTTTCACAACTTGTTTGCAACCACCCGCAGGCTCTGTGGTTATGTATTCTTTTCTGGGGGATATATTAGACTGTTTATTTAGGCTGAAAGCTGCGAAGGGAAGGTTTGCAACTGTGTTTTCATGCTGTCTAGCACCACCAGAGCCTGACTATTGTTTGTTTCAAAACACGCCGCAATAAAAACAATTGATGTTGCATGCATTCATCAACAAAAGTTATAAAACTGTTGTAACTAAATCCCTTTATTTATTGAGTTGTTGCGCCCCAAGACTCTGTGAATGGGCCGGAGAAAGTCAAACATGGCACACAGAGACTTCACAGAGCAATTGTTGCTCTGAAGAAGCACCTATTTCACCTATTCTCTCCTCCTTGCTTGTTCCCATCAGCGTCTCTGCCTGCGGCTTCTGCTCCAGGCTCCAATCGAGCGAGCACCCAAATCCCTAGAGGTACCATTTTGCAGCGATATGAGCCTAATTGTTCCTAGATTGGATATTTTCATGGGATATCAGTCTCAGTGTTCCTGGAATTAGCATGCTCACTGAAGGATTGAAGATGCTTATCGGGCCCGACAGCTTTGGTGTCAGCGGGATCATCGGCAGCTCCGCGCAACTTCGCTGGGCTGGCGACAATATTTATTTATGCGGAATGGAGACATATGGCCAGAATCATCCGCTCCCTTTCCTCGGTAATTAAAACATCTGGGAGCACAAAAGGGCTGCAAGAATTAAAAAAAGAAACCCTCTCTCTGCTAAATAAAACAGGAGCGTGGTGCCTTTACATAATTGCCAAGGCTTTCTCTTGCTGTCGTGGTGGCGTCTCCGGAGGACCAACCTTCTCTAATGTTTTTTGAATGTGTGACGGTCAATGGGAGCACAACTGAGCTGAGAACAGAGCTCCAACTTTTTATTAATACTGTATCCTTCTTTACTTTCCAAAGGATGGATTTGAGTGCTCCTGAGAGGGAATGGGGATTATTTAAGGAGTAGCAAAAGCATACTGAAGTCATCAACTCTTTTACAGACCATGATTACGCAGTGATAGCATTCTGTGTCTGGAGTATTCTGTAGATATATCTTTGATAAACACTATTTCACTGAGAGCTTTGAGGTTCAAATTCAGACCAGGGCAGCATGATGACAGCTGTTATCATTTGATGGATATTCAGTACAGTGTGTAAAGCGTGTTTAATACCGTTTTATGTCATTTTCAGAGATTATGTGTCCCAAACACAAAGCCATCTCAAAATGAAGTAATTGTCTAACTTCTCAGCCCTTGCGAAATCCCTAGCAGAGCTGTGCGATCACAGCCTTGCAGAGCTGGACCTCAGAAGAGGAATCTTATTTTTGATATATGACACCTTCAAATCCTAAAATTTGTCATCTGAAGAGATGAGCAGCCATTTTGGGAGTTACTGTTGTTTTGTTGTATGCAGGGCTCACAATGTAGTGCTTTGTAGAGACTTTTCTTTATGACTTTTATTCTTCTTTTTAATGGAATAAGGTCATAGAATTATAAGGGTTGGAAAAGACCTTAAAGATCAACAAGTCTTCAACTCAGTACCATGATTTGAGTGGATGCTATTCAGGCTCAAGTACCTGAATAACATCTCACCCACGTTTTACCTGCAGTGTTTGCAGCTATTGAATTTTGTGGAATACCCCAGATAATGACAAGAGATCTTTTTCCTAAAGAAAACTTGTCCCAGTAGAGGTCTAATCCAATATATTTATATGACAAACAGTTGAAGCCTTGAAAATGTCTAGCTGGCTCAAAGATTCAATTAAATCCAGCTCAGTTCTAGGTGTACTTCCTAATTAAGGTATTTGACATCCACACGGACATAAATATTTATGCTCAGTAGAACCTATCCCAAACAGCAAAACAAATTACTCTGACAACATGGAAAACATGAATGCTCTCCATGGCTCTATTATCTGCACAAATAACTTGAGTTTCAGCAGGTGTCATTTTACAAACCATGGAAGAAGACGTCAGAAGTGTTTGGAAGAAGGCTGGCAGTACAAGGGAAGGTGGTAGTTTTAGTGGGAATGGAACAAGAATTCTGTAAGCAGCCTTGTGGACCAGCTTTGACCTCACTTTCTTTTTCAACAATCAGTAGGCCACATTCCCAAAGATTTGATCTTTTACCCTGCCTGGGTGCCACAGGACCCTGACAGGACATACAGATACGGCAGCAATCATTTTTACGTTGGGAATTCTGAATATTTGGTGGGTTCCATGCTGCTGCCTCTCGTGTTCTAGCCAACAGCCTCAGCCAGATATGTGTTTTACGTCCATGTTTCCTGGCTTACTAACAAATCCAGAAACCATCCAGTCCCTCATAAATTCCAGTGTTATCAACCCATAATTCCTGCAGCCCCACAGTCTAGTACAGACAAGCACTTAACAAAATATTTTGGGGCTGTGTTTTGCTGCTTGCTTTGGAAATTGAAGTTACTGGCATGAACAGAGTTCTTAATTTATAGCATTAGTGAATTTTCCCTGGAGACTCAGGATCCTAAACTATCCCAATTCTGTGTTTTGGGCCCTATCAAATGGCATAATGAGGGTGGTCATGATTTAGCATTCTTCTGGCTGGTGTAAACAAGGGATTTTGGATTTGGAAAGACCTCAGTGTTCAAACAAAAAAACAAAATCTCAGAAGAAAGGTTCAGAACCAAGACGCATGCAAGATTAGGTGTTTCTGCTTTGTTTACCAGCATTCATTTAACCCTTAATTTTTTTTTTCCCCTGTGCTTTACTGTTGAAAATGGGATTTAAAAAGCCAACTGAAATCTGGGGATATCTCACAGAACAGAACACACTTGCATTTATTTTATTTATTTAGTGACAGACATCTATTTTTAAAGGAGTCAATAACCACTCACATCCCTGCTTCCAAGCAGGAAGAACACCAGTCATAAATAGTGTAATAGACTCGGCGCCAGGTGAGCATCTACATATTTTTTCCATTTACCTCCCTTTGTGCTGGTGGCGCTCCAGGATCTCAGAAAACCAACTCTGTCCCCATCCTCCCCTCTGCTTCTGCGGTCACTTATGGAGTGGCCAGCCCTTTATCCAGAGCCCTGTGTGAACATCCCAGGCTCTCGTGTTGGCCTCTGCTCCATGCAGGAGAACCCAAACCGCCCATGGTGCTGCCGGCTTGGAGCAGGGCAAGGGAGAGGCGAGACAGGGATGCCCCCAGGGAAAACTCCGTTTGTTTGAGTCCCTTTTCCCCAGGCACATTTGGAGGAACAGAGTGCATAGACCCCCGTGGGGATGTTTATCAGCGTGGAAAAGCCTGCCCAGGCTTTTGTAGGAGCTGTTCCTTGGGAGAGCAGCGTTGACACTGCGGGGCTGTGTAACTGGTTAGTGTTAACATTGCCTCTGCGAGCTCTGCGGGAATTGTAGCAAACCTTCCAAGAACGGAGAGCTGGTTTCATCTTGTTTGACACATTGTTTCCTGATAAGAGCTGCTGGGAAAATACTTCAGTTTTGTTGTCAGACTGAGCTCGCCGAGCTGCCAGGAGAGACTCTGAATCCACAAGGTTCTGAAAAAGAAATTTAAACAGGCACGCCGTGGAGGGAGGGAACAGTGATGTGTGGAATGGCTGAACACCAGGGGCAACTTTCTGAAGTGTGGACAAATGTAAAAGTATGTGGAAATCTCTCTTTGTCTCTGCCTGACAAAGGAAGGTGAAGCTTTTAGTTTTCTCTGTGATTCCTGGTTGCTGTTGCTAGTTCCCCAGCTGTGCCTCCAGGTGGGGCTGAGCTGTTCGATCCTGACTGAAATTCGCAGTAGCCAAAAACTGCAAACAAGGGACTTGCTCACCTGGAGCAACTTAGGAGAGCCAAGGTGACTCAAATGATGCTGTGCTGTTTAAAGGCAATAACAAAAAAAAAGGGCAAAATCGGTACAGGAATGTGCTTTATTTTTTATTTTTGGTGCGGGGCTGAAGGGGTTTGTGTTCATTGTAGCTCAGTCCTACTGCAAATCTGTTCCTTACATTATGGTTGGTGTTCCCATGGGTCCCAGGATCTCTGATAATCCCGTTGATGCTTCTTGGAATAGTCTTTATTGCAGAACATTGTTTTGAAAGTGTATGTGTGTGTGTGCCAGCAAACACGGAGGCTTCTGTTCTGAAAACCCAAAGCTTGGATAATTCTTGAGTTATTTTTATGTGCATGAAGTTAAACATTGGTCTAGTTTTTGGTGGAAAACCTGCACTAAAAATTTATATCAACCTATGTTGCAAATCACAGCCTGTGCATGGTCTTGACAGGATTTGATGGCTGGTTTTGGACTGAAGTTCTTTCAGATTCCGAAATTCAAGGGTTGCAAGCTCAGATAAAAGTAAACAGACTTTCCATGAACCACAGTGCACTGAAGCCATTATTCTCAGCAAAACTCACACTGAGTGGTGTTCAGCCCTGAACTGCATGGACCCCAGCAGAGAGTGAACATTTGCTGTAAAACAATTGTGGATGTTTATTTTTGGCATCTCTGAAAATCCATAGGTGTGCAGTGAGGGTTTATTTGCTGCCTGAGCTGCAAAGTATGTTCTGTCTATACGGCATGAGAAAGAAATTAAAACAGGACTGTGGAGAGGGATATGGTTTTATTGTCTTATCTCTGTGAAGTAGGAAATACATCTACAAACTCTGGGAACATTTCAATCTGAGTTTCTAGTTGCAAGAAAGGATAAACACTTGTGAAAGAGCACACTTATGACAGACACACACAGTGACAAACTTTTAAAAAATACATGTCCCTAATTTTCTGAGCAGCTGTTTAAAACTAGATACATGTCAAAAATTACCTCAGTGATGTCAGCTCAGCCTTCTGCATTTTTCACTACCTGTCCCTGGGCAAATTCTGATCCACCACCCTGCACAATCAGAGATGTGTTTCTTCTACAAATTAAAGTAGTTAAGCAAAATGGGAGCTTGAATAGAAAAGTTTATAAATTAGCTATGAAGTTCTGTAAACATGTTTGCTGCTTTTTTTTTTTTTTTAGATTTAATTGCAGTTCTAAATGTTTAATTCGGAGATTTCAGCAGCAGACATAGCTAAGGGTTCTGATGGGGCTGCTGCAGCACAGCCTCCTGTCTGTCAAATGGACAGTGCTCCCAGAAGAAACAACCCAGATTCCCCAAAAGATATCTTTGTCAAATTGATGATGAGCTTGACTGGCATCTTAGAAAGGTCTTGAGATGGCAAGATTAACCCTCAAATGGCCTGGGAGGCAAAGGGCATGGCATTTGAAAAGAGGGGCACACACAGGAGTTGGCAGGTGGAAAAACCTGCAAGACTCAGCTAAATGCATTTCTTCAGAAATGGTAACTTTGGAACTGGGGGAGGGGATGCAGGTAATTGTGTTGGCTCTCCCCAGTTTTCCTTGGGGGGGGTGGTACGGGATTTTAGGATGTATTTTCTATGGAAATAGCCCTTGTGGAGTGCTTTGTGGAAGTTATAGGCTGTGCAATGTTTTTCAGGAAATATGTTGGAAGGTCTCAAGCATAGAACCTTAAAATATGTTGAGCTGGAAGGGACCCACAAGGATCATCGAGTCCAGGTCCTGGCTCTCCACAGGACAACAGCAAAAACCTCACTCTGACCCTGAGGGTCTTTTCCGAATGCTGCTGGAGCTCTGGCAGCCTTGGAGTTGTGCTCACTGCCCTGGGGAGCCTGTTCAGTGCCCCAACACCCTCTGGGGCTAGAAGAACCTTTTCCTGATATCCAGCCTGACCCTCCCCTGGAACAGCATCTTGTCATTCCCTTGGGTCTTGTCCCTGTCACAGAAGGCAGAGCTCAAAGCTGCCCCTTGGGAGGAGCTGCAGACCCTGACCTCAGTCTGCTCTGGCCTCATCTACTCCTCGGATGTCTTCTCTAGACCCTTCACATCTTAGTGTTCCCTCTTTGGGCAATCTTTAATAAATTTATATCTTTCTGATACTTTGGTGCCCAAAACTGCACCCAGGACTCGAGGTGAGGCAGCATCAGCACATCCTGCTGCTTTTCTCCAAACTGGAGAAATCCATCACAGGCAGCCCTTGGTGCTGCACTGGTGCCACCAGACAGTAATGAGCCACCTTAGAAATTCAACAGTGGCTCTTTAATGTTTTCCCAGAGAAAAATAAGGAACATGGAAGGCAATTACACTGCTAGTAAAGGGAGAGCAGTTGCCTGTGTTTGAATTTCCTCGTGTTTGAGTTTCTGTTCTTGCGTGGTGTCAGCAGTGTGACTCCCAGGATGGAAGGAGCCAGTTCCTCCACTGGTGTGTACTGGTGGGTCTCTGCTGCTGTCATTGGAGCAAGAGTTATTTACACCAGAGGAAGAGCTGACCTTCATAAATTGTAAATAGTCCTTGACAGAAATATGTACCCGTGGCCTTGTCAGCTCTCAAAGGTTTTGTCAGTGCTGGTCTACTGGTAAATGTACTGGCAAACTTCCTCTAGCAGAGCCAGCAAAATCTTGTCCTTCCTGGCCTCATATTCCAACACCTCCTAGTGCAGTAAGAAACCTAAAGGGCTACATCTGGCCCAAAGTGAATTCTGCTGTTGTGACCGAGTCCATGGCACAGTGGTGTTCACTGGAAATTGTGTGTCCCTGTATTTCCCAATATCTGGATTCTTAGCAAAATTGTGTGTTGTAGGTATGACTTGATGTCAGTAGTAACTCCACCACTGGAAGTAATTGACTGTCTCAGTGAATTTAGCTTTATTCCCAAGGTGTGCCAGCATTTCTAGAGCTGTGGAAAAAAAAAAAAACCACCTTACATTCTGGTCATAAGGAGATAATCATAAGTCTTTTAAACATTATTTTTAGATCTTATAAAAATGTAGACTAAGGCGAGGAGTTGGAGTTTTGTCTCATAACAGTCACCGTTTCCTCAGTTTGGAAATAGTCTTTGGAAACCAAATATAAGTTGTGTGCAAGTCTTATGTTGCTTGTGGTGTTATGACAGCATTAGAGCTCCCTGTGCTTTCCCTGCTTCTTGGGAATTAATCAAAGCGTGCTCGACATTTTCTAAGGATCAAAATAGATATTTAATAGTGGATAAATACTGAGATTGTTTTATTCCTAAAAATGAGCAATAAATTGCCTAGAAACAGTCGCTGAGAATGTAAAAATTATTTAATACCTATTAGGCAGAAGCTGATGGACCTCAAGGCACTTTATTAACAAGGAACACGGCTCCCACGTAGTGTTGTGATTGATAGGAGTGTCTCCACGTACAGATGTGCAATACTAATGCAGGCTTCAGGAGAAGACTTAGGGCTCTCCTGGGGATTTATCACATTGCTCCAGACTGGGGAGAAGGAGAAGTTAACAGTGAGTTGTAAAGGCTGTTGCAGGTTTTCTCACCTGCTGTATATACTCATTTGAGGGACAACAAATTGTTGTTAAAGAGGAAATGGACTCTGGAAATGGGGAGTTTTATGAAAAGATGCATTCAGAGAAATTTGAGACTGTATGAAGGTCAAGTGGGGGCTTCCCAGAGTAGAAAATCCCCTAAGTTCACAAGTCCATTTTGGGGCTGCAGGATGAGATCAGGTGTAAACAGAAGTGGAAGCTGTAAATTGGGCTGGCAAGTGCAGCTCTGCATCCTTCAGAGAGCCCTTCTGACAGCGTGGATGGTGCCCAGGAGAATCCTGGCCGTGATGGGGAGCCAGGGGATGAAGAGCAGCCATGTGAGATAAATGTTTCCTATCTGTCTGTTCACTGGGATCATAAATACAGGTGACCAGAGTGTCATCCTCTGGGTGAGGACATCCACCAGCTCTGGCTTTGTGGCTCGTTAATATCGCCAAGTTCTAAACTGGCACAGACCACAGTGGTTTACAGCAAGTGAATTAGATTAATTAATTTCCAACCCAAACCTAATGGGCATTTTAGAAAAGGATTTAATGTCTCATTTACTCTCTACAGTTATCTTGTTAAATGCCAATTAAGTATCTAAATATTTCTTACCACCTTAATGAATTACAATATAATAAGTAATAAATGAACACTAGTTTTTGCTAACGTACTGAAGTCTGCTGTTAACTTGAGAAAGTGAATATTAAATTTTCTTAAGACAGTTGTTTGTGTCAGTGAAAGAATAATTTTTAATAACACTGTAATTTTTAAGTAACATAACTGTTAGAATATAGTCTTTTTTTTGGTCCAACAGGATAATGTCAACAAGAAAAAGTTGAGATTGCCCTTTAAAGGTCATATATTTGAATAAGTTTTCAAACTTACTTTTTCTCCTAAGTTTTAAAAATACTTCTGTTTCTTCCAATTAGTTGCTGATGTAATTAACCCTATTTTCACATGTGATTGCACAGCTAAACCGAAAATCTGGCTCCACATTTTCAAACTGATGAAAATATTATTGTAGAATTTCAGAGTGCAGTAGCACAGGTATATTTTTCCAAGTATAATTGGTGTCCTCCAAAAACATCTATGACTTTTTAATTTTTTTTTTATTGTTATTTGCATGAACCACAGCAGAATATATATGAGTATGCAAGTACAAACAAAATACTTGGAGTTGATTTCTCCCCCATTTATATTTGGGTTCTATCCTTTGTTTCCATTATTTGAGAACCATATGCAAACATCAAGGAGGTGATTTTTAATCAATCCTTTCTGGCATGCTCAAAGAGAAAGAAATCTTATTCTTTGGGACACTCTGGGTTATGTCAAGGTAAGAGGTGCATGAAACTGCAAAATCATGCAAACAGGGTTGGGTGGGGTGAGGCAAAGGACAGGACTTCCCCAAGTGTAGGGTCTAATGACCCTTAAGTGTGAGGTTTTTTCTTCTTTATAAAAGTCCTGTATTAGAAATGAAGGAGTCAAAGCTCTTTGTTCAGTTTTTAAGGTGTTTTATTATTTTTTTTATTAAGTTCTTAGCGCAGTCTGTGCCTGGCTCATCACTGTAGAATTGTCGTGCTACAATGGCTGCTAGATTTTGTGTGCAGCATGTTTTTAAAACTTTGTTATCTAATAATTAACTAGCATATAACATTTTTCATTTTGTAAGAATAATTATCAAGTCTTTCTAACACGTCTCTTCTAGTTTAAACTTATTTTACCAGTCACTTAGTGCTACTTTGGAGCAGAACATGGAGGGGAAGGAGAAGACAGGCAAGGGACAATGCCCAAAATCCTCCATTTTGGCTTCCTTCTCCTCCATAGTACAAAAACCCAGTGTTATAAATTTCCACTCTGTGATCAACTAAACTACAATTTATTTCCCACCTTCGATGTTTTCAATTCATCCAGGATGTTGGGAATTTTTTCCAGGGGCACAGATCAAAGGCTGTGTCCCCCTGGGGTGCCTGGGGGGGTCTCAGACCCCTCAAAGCAACAGGAGAAGCTTTCCAACTTTCCTGGACTCCAACACCCAAGCCTGTGGGTGACCCCTGGAATGAAACCTGGGCTGCACAGATTCCACAATAATGATGCTGTTGGGCTCTGGACCTACTGCAGTGAAAGATCTCTCACTCTTCCGAGGCCTTGCTCCTTCTGATGGACTGAATGTGAAAAAATTACCTTTGTAAAAGCCAGAAGGGGCACTCCTCCCGCAATAATTCAGCACCCCAGGGCAGCCTCAGCTTCCAGCAGGATGAAGGGTCAGGACTGGCACTGCGTTTTTGAGGAGTGGCTGAGTCTCCTGGGCACTGTGGAGCTGTTGGGGCCATGGGAGTTGTGCCTCACAGCCACGCCTGCAGCTTTCTGTTCCTACAGCAGAGCTGTTACCAGAGCTGGCTTTGTGGTTTTCTTGTGCTTTGTTCCCACATTAGGGGCTCTGAGGAGTATTCTGCAGGTATTGTTTCTAAGCAGTGTCTCTGAACGTTGCATTAAAGAGAATGCAAAGGGATTTCATCTCCTGCGCTGTATTAACGAGAATACAAAGGTATTTTCAGAGCCTCTTTTCTTTGAGCACTGTCCTCCCTATTTATGTCAGCAATTAGTTTATTCTTGAAAGGAGGAAAATAGAAAAAGCAGCGCACAAGCACTCAAACTGTGCAGCTCCCTAAGTGCTTTTTTCCAATTTATGAAACAAACAAAACAAAAAAATTCCCTCCGAAGTTAAACTAATATGAAACAGCCCCAGCATTTGAACTTGTCGCACGAAGCTGGTTTAAATTTTAATGTGAGCTCTGGAGTAGATTTGTGTAAGGCAAGGTAAAGCAAGTCCCATGAAATATTGATTCTGTACATTTTCTTATGAATTTTTATACTCCAATTTAGTAAATTTTTCATCTCGCCTGCACTTAGAGGTTGCCTATAAAGTCGTTACTACCAATTGTATTAACTGTTGTAAATAAATCATCTTGGTTTGGGCTATTTGTATGAACATGGGCCGACAGGGCCCCGGTTTTGTTTGAGCTGTGGCATGTTATGGCCTTAGTCTGAAAGGGCTAAAAAGGGATTATCAAAATTTAAAATCCGTCATGGCACAGTGGCAGGGCTTCAAAGCCCAGGAGCATCTGTCAGAGGCAGGAATCTTCCTTCTGCATGTCCCACCTGGATCACACAAAGCAGCAGGGAGGGCTCTGCCACAGGAAGGTTGTTTTCTATTTTATGTCAGGAGGAAATGAGGTGGGAGGGGTGGAATTGCCACCTGGGTCCTTATACCTGCAGATCAATCCACTGGAGAGAAGAATAAAAACTATAAATGTTAGCAAGGCTTGGGTACAGCCCGACTTTGCAAAGTGTTTTCTTTAAAATGCCATCTGCAAAGGGACATTGGAACACCTAATCTGAGGAAAATAAGAAAGTAGAGATTTTTCCTTTGGCAATTTCAAGCCTCTAAATTCCACTTGTCTCTCTACCCAGAGCTCCATCGTGATCTCTAACTAATATCCTCCATCAAACCTAGCTCAGTTGTTCACACTGCCTCCTCATCTCTAATTATAACATATTAAGTGGGTAGGTAGGCAGGATTCTGTTCTACTTTGCGTTTCTTTATGAAACAGAGTGAAACATAGGTTTTCTGATGCCTTTTCTTTTAAAAGAAGTATTTTCAAAACAGCTTTTAAAACATTACATAACGTTCAGCCGAATAAACTTAACGATTTCTTTTCTATGAGCTATCCCACTGGTGAGTTTGGCTGCTTAACAGAGACACAGCACAAGAGCCTCAAGGTGTTAAAATGGTCTCCTTTATTAATTTTGAACTACATTCTGATTAATGCATTTTATTTATTTTCTTTTTTATTTTATTGTTTTTATTTTTTTCAATACCCCTCTTCTGCTGAGGTTCAGACTCGGTGAATTTCAGCAACACTCTGAGCTTCAGGCTGATCATGTCTGGACTCTGCTGTAGACAAGAGCAGGCTGTGAGCTGCTAATGCTGCTGCAGCTCTTTGAGTCATAAATGTCAGCAATCATTTGATGAGGGCCTGACTTGAAGCAAGTTTTTGTATGTGCTTATACCCCGTAGTCTTGAGAGGTGCTTAAATAACTCCTTAAAGCTGGAGTATATGCTTCAGTGTTCTGAAGATGGATGACATGAATGTGGCTTGCTGTGGTTGATGTATAAATAAGAACAGATGGTTTTTCCAGATTCTAGTTAATGGCAATTAAACTCTAATTTGTTATTTTATACAGAACAAATCTCTGTTATATTTCTGGTTTTGTAAGTATTCTGAAACAATGATTTTTGAGATACTGTGATGAACGTTTGAGCTATTTTGAGATAAGCCTTATGGTAATTTGACAACAAAACATACCAGGTGCACTTCTCCTGGCTCTTGGTTGTCTATGTATAATTTTCCAAACCATTTTCTATTTCACCTACCTATAAATAAAGATTATAAGCTTATTTTCACAATAGCCCTAAGCATAACCTTTTTCATAACATGAACCTGTTAATAAAAAGAAATTCAGTAACCATTTGGAGATAACAAAACAATTCATAACTGATGGAAATTCACTTGAAATGTGCAAAAAATCTTCTAACTTGTCCTCTTCTATCCAAACTGAGTACTGCTCAGAAACCAGCTGTGCTCTGCTGGTTTGTGTATTGCTTGTAGGTTGGTTTCTTCAGCACATTTAAAACTTTTTTTAAAAAATTCAGAATATCAATAGTATCCTAGGAAAAACTGGACTATTTTTCCAAAGGAACAGCACCTCATTAGTTAAAATGCTCTGTGTAATGATCACCTAGTATTCTTTAATTTGCCCTCCGTGGCTGGAGCTGACCTTTCAGCTCTCTGTATATTCTGAGTGTTTGTGTAAACAGCAAAGGATTCCATTAATTACAGAGCCTTCCTCCCATTCAGCAGGGTGATGTCCGGCCTCCTCTGATAGCAGAGGCGATAGGAGAAGCCACTGGGAGACAGGAAGGAGCTTGCAGAGAGGGAAAACGCTGGGAGGGAAGGAGGAGGCTGTGGGAGCATGCCCTGGACTGAGGAGAAGTGAAACTGAGCAGGGGCAAAGGCAGCATCTTGCACTGTGGTCTTGGCAAGCTGTGAGAGGGGAGATCTGGGGTTACAGAGGTGAATTCTCTCTGTGTTGGGGTTACCAGGACTGCAGCACCAGCAGGTTTGGCCCAAGAAGTTCTCACCAAGCGCTGATGTTGTCACATTCCCCAGTCCATACTGCAGAGAGAGCTGACTGACATGCTAAGGACTGATCCAAATATTTTCTCCGAACTTACAGCTACTCCCTGAAGCTTAGTGGAGTGGAAAAACCAAGCCAACCCCCTTGTGTTTCTGCTTTTCCCCATGCAGCTCTCACTGGGTTTGTAGCCTCTTCAGTCATGCTCTCGCTGGTTTGGAACCTGCCTTTCCCTTACCCTGGCACAGCATTTTTGGGACTTTGTGCTCTCAGGCAGAGAGAGCAGGGCCTGGGCCGAGGTGCCTTTTCCTCAAGGGACATGGGACTTTTGCATAGTGATAAATGGAATATCACTACAGAAAGCGAGGCTGACAGAAAACCTTTGTGAAAGAGCCAGCATCTACATTGCCGTGGTGTAGAGTGTCAGGACTGGGAAGGAAAATTAACTGTAGAAGAAAAACAAGTTTTTCCTTTGTGTGTTTATTTTTGCAACCCTGAGTGGTGTTGGCTATTCTAAATTTCCACACTATTCAGCCTCATTGTAGATATGATGTTGGAATGATGGTGACGTGTTTGCTGGTTTGGGTTGGATGGCAGCCCTGCCCGGAGCTGTAAAATTTGGAGAATCTCAGGTTCTCCACTCTTCCACTGCAAACCTGCATATTATTGATTCATTTTGTTTCAAAGATGCAAGTAAAATCCTGCTGTTTGATTGGAACTGACAAAGTGTAACTCAATCTGTTACATATGAGAGACTTTTGAGGGCAGTTAGAAACCAATATTACATTAAGTTCAGATATTTAGACTTCAACATATATGGCAAAAGCCATATATTAAAATTCTTAAAAGCTATTTGGTCATCACAGTGTTCTCAAACAAAAATCTTTCTTTCGAATAGCTGCTAAATGCATCTGTCTCAAATTCTGTATGTGTAACAAATGAGATGAGGGCACAGCGAATTGATATGAGGGAAGGGAGGATGGTTGAATGCAGGAAGAAAATCTTGCATGCTTCCAACTGAATTTTTAACTGGTTGGATATACAGGGTTGTCCTCCTGGCTGGGATGTTGCCCAGAGCAGTAATACAAAATCAATCTGGTAAATGAGGCTGAGGGGCAGTCCTGTGCTCACACAGGGACTGTTGTTGAAATATCACCTAAACCTTCCAATATGGTCAAGTACTCTTACTATTTGTACTTTTTTTCTATCAGTTGAGGCTCAGAAAACCATTTTGATAGAAAAATGTGTGATTTTTAAATTTACTTTCTTTCATTTTTCATCTGAGATACAACTGGAAACATGGATATCCAAGCCCTGCTTTGTGTGTTGAAGTGAAATAATGATCACATTAGATATAAACTCCTAATGCAGGCAGCAGTTTTGGTGTATATCTGCTTATTCTGAGTTTCCTTAACTCCTCATAACTCACTCTGAATAGACTCGAATGTCAGGTACTAGAAAGTTCAGCAGGGAGCAAGGTCAGGCTCAAGGGCCCAGCATTTTCAGAGAGAGGAGCAGATTAAGTTCTCCCTTCAACCCTCTCCTCTGACAATCTGCCACTCCTGTAAACCCTTTTTAGCCGTAGTACCCAAAAGCCTGACAAAGAGAAACCAGAAACACTTCAGTGTGTATTTCTCCTGGAAGCAGGCAGCGTCAAGAAATGCAATTCTGTTACTGCATTAGCCTTGAACTTTTCAGACAAATCTAAGTGAAGAGAGGGAGTTTATTCTGGCTTCTAGGAACTGATGGGAGCCCTGTGGGGCGTAGGTTCAAATTTTTAAATGTTCACATAAAATCAGGTAGTGGTATCCGCCCCCTCAAAAGCTCCACGGGTGGGGAAGTGAAGAACATACCAATAAGCACATGCAATCCTTCAGAGTTCGTCATACAGCAAGTGTGTTTCAAAGGACCTTGAGAGCATGTTTCCAAGGGAGGGGTAAGGTCGATGCATGGATGGGGGAAGCCAATTGAAATCAATGGGAATTGATTTAGAGTCCGGGGGCACTGTGTTAAAATCTCCAGTCTTACGATACACCTTCATGAATATTAACAGGAGCGGGATCAATACGCAGCTGATTTTCAGACGTACAGCTGGCTCCTTTTCGTCCGTAGATTAAAGACACGGCGATCTTTCTTTCTTTAGATAAGACTGAGAATTCCAAAAAAATAAAAAAGACTTGTGACTTTAGATCCCGTTCTCCAGGGCTGTTTGATGATGCTTACGACGCTTTCCTAGTTTTCCAGTGTGGGTTTTCCTAGTTACGTTTATCTCTGGTGTCCGTTTCAAGGATTTCCTATAAATAAAGCGGAGCGGGCTGCTGCTGGGAGCCCTGGGGTGGCTCTTTGGCGTGGTTTTGGGAGCGCTGGTGTTTGGGAAAGCCCTGGTGGCTGCCCTCCTGCCGGCTGCCTGCCAGCAGATGGCTGCCGCTCTCTGATGGAAGTGAGCGCACGCCTCACCCCCGCGCTCCGCACAAAGTCCCTGCCAGGCTCTCTGCTCGTCCGATCCGTGACAGCTCTGCCTCTGAGAATGTGTGCTCAGCCTGCAATCCCAGTGACTGGCACTATCCACTCGGAGAAGCTCTGCAAGGCTCACAGGTAGAAACCTGGTGGTGCCTCGGCTGAGCCTGTGTGCTCCAGGATGCTGCCCGAGCTGTGGAAGTGAAATCAGACTTCTTCCAGTCTCCTCTTTCCTCCCTTAGTGAAGATATGCACTTTATTTGAAACATCCTGGAGTTTTTTGTGTGTTTGTTTTGAAAGTGAAGGTCAGGATCCAGACTTGGCTTCCTTAAGGAGCTGAACAAATGCCCCAGGTCCAAACAACTTAAATTCTGGGAACATTTTGGGCTCCTATTTACAGCAAAGATTTCCATGCTCAGGCAGCCTAATGACAAAGAGTCATATCTCAGGTTTCTATACACATTACAAAATACTTACAGAAAGCTGAATATGTCTCAGGGCTTACAATGCTTTTCCCTCTGATTTCTTTAGGTAGCATCTGGCAAACTGCATATAATTGAAAATATGTTTGTTTTATTCCAGTTTTGTCACTGTGGCTGGTGATAAAGATGTGGACAATGCAAGATATACACATTACTTCTGGCATCAGGTACTGGAGGAAGTTACTGGGATACCTCAGAGAGCCTGGCCATGCTGAGGGTGCTCTAATGCACCTCAGGAATATGAAGTGGCCAGGTTTGCTCTATCCAGGTGTTCCTGGCTATTTCAAAAGTGGAAAAGTTACCTCTGTACTGAATTCTGGTGATTACTCACACTTCCAAAGGCATTGTTACATTTGCATGTTGTGTTTGTTTTACATTTAAGGGAGTCCAGGTTTTGACACAGTTTGCTTATGTATGTTTTTCAATGAGTTCCGCAAAACTGTACTTTGGGGGCTGAGCTGATGCTTGTGACACGAGAAAAAAACAGCTTGAAAAATTAGGAAAAAAGCTAAAAAGTGGTTTCTGTAAGTTTGTTAAAGGTCCAATTAGTGGTGCTGCAGCGGCTTTCAGAACAGTTTTTGAAAAATAGAAATGGTGTGGAGGAAGGCAATGGGAACAATGTAATACAAAATGGGGTAAACTTTGAGACTTTGTCTTTCTATACATTATTCATCACGGCTTGTGAAAGGCGACTTGGCTTCTCTTGTGTTTTTGACGGCCAATTGGAAATGGTGAAAATGTTTGTAACTTCTATTGTGTTTTTTTCTAATTAGACAAGGCAAATAGTTTATGAAGAGCAAGGACAGAATTAATCATGGGCTCTTGCTCATCACAGCTGTGCTCTGAATGCCTGACAGAGCCACTTTATGGCATATAATTCAACATATAGAATAAATGTAGTACAAAGGACAGAGTTTTGAAAGCATTTTCAGTGGCGATCACGTTGTTTTGCAAAGTCCTGAGCATAACTGATTACAATTAAACTGAATGGGAGCTGTGAGATGCTTTGGAAAGTGAAATCCTCGCTGGCATTTCCAAAGAGGAGATCTGAATCTGGATTACAGCTTTTTGTGCAATTTGGATATAATTTCCATGTCTAATTTGGTGGGTGCATAAATGTATTGAGTGTTTTCTGCAGGCAGTTGGTTACCTAAGCATCCAGCTCTCCCTTTGGGTTTGAAAGCATAGAAATCAGGAGTTTCTGATTGTACTTTCAAGTCATATGATTAAAGTCTTCCCTCTATGTCAATCTGAAGGCTAGAAGCTGTATTTGTATTCCATATGAAATATATGTATGTTTTTCTAAATGATCCATTGCCAGTAGCAATTGTAATTAATGTTTCTTATGAACTTCAGAATGTACACAACTTGGTATTAGCTTTTTAATGAAATATTAACTTGCTTACTGCTTTTCAACTCTTTTTCTTTCATCTTAGAACAAATCTGAAAGACTTTCTGATGTTCTTCTTCAATTTTAAAAGCTTTCTCCTACTATACCTTAGTAACTGTCCACACCTGCACATAACATTACTCTTTGCATTGTGTAAGAGTGGTTTAGCTTCACAGGATGCAGCTGAAGCAGGCAGCAGTAGCTTAGTCTTTTAAAAGAGTCAGACTTCAAAAATGATCAGTGATCATTTTCACCTGCAAACGGACATTTGTCTGCCTTGTACCTGCTTGCACTGAATAACTGACCTACAAGCACAAATCCTGTCTAGCTGTGAAAAGCCAATTCATTTGCATATTTAAGGAGATGTGTGCACACTTTACAGGTCTGTTTAAAGTCACTTTGAGCATGTTACTGACAGGCAGAAGTGTGAGCCTAAGTGTTAGTTCATAAAATGTCAGCAGAAAAGGAAGGGCTTTATTCTCTCTTACCAAATTATTATATTGCAATGATGTCTGTAAATTTCAGGCTCATGTGAAAACTGAATTGGATGAAAGTGTGGCTTGTTTGGCTCTCAGTTCATCCCTTGATAGAACAAAATGTTCACAGGTTTCCACTGGATTCATTGGTGTTTGTATATAGTATGCTAAAACACCTGACTTAAACTCTGCCAGCTCTGGCTGGAAATACTGGAAGCACTGCAACTCCACAGATTAAAGTCTCAGAGAGGTGAGATAAGTGTCTGATCATGGGGGTGCCTCGTGAAAACAAACCTGCTCTTTCAAAATCTGCCACAGCTGTCCCACGTCATGTGGTGTGAGCATGTTGTGGCTTTGGATCCAATACACTTTTGATTATCAGTTTTTAAAGCACCAGTTTTCATGGAGTGAAAGAGGAATTCTGGTTTGCTGATTTGTGTTATGAGCAGACAGGTTTCCAACATGCTTGTCTCAGTGTCTGGTATCTCACACACTGGTGTTTAGAATTTGAGAGATTTGAGATCCTCACAACAAGGGATGATGTAAAACAAACCTGCTGCTCCTTACTGGTGTTTGATGCTTATTTCAGTATAGCAACTCAAAGTTTCACTGGGTTCAGAAGTGCCAAACCAGCACATTTTGTACTCCTCAAAAAAACCAAAAAATCAGCTTCTGGAAGTGAAGAACATCTGCATCTAAAACACGCCAATTAGCAAGAAGACACGAGTGATGCTAACGCGCTCGCTTTATTTTTGGTCACTGTCTACGTGATCAGGAAAGAAACAGAGAATGCTGTGGCTTTGATTAACTCTTCTCACTCCCTTTTAAAAGCATTTCTTCTTGTTTTCAACAGTGGAAGTTTGGTGAACACAGGAAGCCCATGATGTATAAATATGGCTGGAATCAAGCAAATATATGGTCATGGGCAGTTTATTTGATGTATTTACTAAATAGTCTGTGGGCTACTGAGTGTGATTCACTGCACCCTGCAATACAGAAAGCCAAAAAAAGGCCCATACATTTACATAATGCATATCTGTATAGCTAAAGCTGGGATTTTCACATCTCCAATTTTAATTTTGTTTTGACTTCTGTCATGTCACTTGACATTGCCTTTTAATGTTTTCAGGATTGTCCTGAGTTAGTGGTTAGTTTTAGCACAAGCAACCATAATAATGTGGCAGGTCCTGGTACCTCCAGCTCTGCCAATGCATTGTCTGTAAGATTTTGAGACCAGAAAAATTGGTATGAAACTGTGTTGGCAGAAGAAATCTCAGTAGAACCTGTCCAGCTCAGTTCACTGCCAGAGAACAGAGATGTGGGGCTGTTGTGGTTTAAGCATTACTTCCTTTTTAATGGTTCTTTGTTTGTTTAGTTGGGTGTTTTTTAGTAACTTTTTAAATAAAATTATTGTATTTTTTTTAACTCACTAATTGAAAAGTCTGTTGAGAATATCCTTCGGACTACAGGAAAACATAAATTTGTAATACATTGTAATCTTTTAGTTCATCCATTTGTGTGCCTAAATATTTCACAACCACCAAAGCACAGCAGAAGGTGCAGTTTTAAGTTAATCAAGGAGATTTTGCCTCTTGCATAACAAGGCAGAGTGAACATCTGAGCCCTCACTGAGGCCGTAACAGGCAATCATATTAATGCTGATTATAGAAAGACACTTCAACTGGAGGTTGAATTGGGTTCCCAGTACATATAAACAGTAGGAAATAATTCAGGTGCTTGGGGTTTATGTGAAACGTGTTGGAAGCTGTTCAAGGCTTAGCTTGAGAGCTCATGTGACTTCTCAGGCACGTGCAGAACATGAATATCTTGGCTCCATTTGCTCTTTTACTTCCTTCCAGAGGTCAGGTGTTGTCCGTACGTGATACCAAGCAATTGTCATTTATCTCTGGTGGCCTGATTCAGCTCCCCATGGATTCTGTGGTGTTTCAGACAAAGCCATTAGCAGCAGTGGAGGCTCTGCACCTGTCAGAGTTGCCATACCTTAATGGCTCTGAAGCTGATTTACAAATACTTTAGTGTTGTTTTATCTCAAATGTTTAGCAATTTCCCTGGTCCTGTCAGGTAAAACAAACTCAGGTGTTAATTATTGTTATTCTGAGTGCAGCATATGGGGAAATGAAAAATGTCTTGCAGGTACAGCAATAAAACGAAATCCTAATTAGTCTTTGGGTAAAACTGACATCAAAAGAGGGCACTAGTCCTCCACTGAACCCAGGTGTGGTGTGTTCCCAGGTTTCCCTCTCTGTCAGTGTGGAGTGCTGGTTATCCTTTTTGGGTAAAGAGAAATCTGTGTTTATTCATATTTGTAATTTCAGTGCAATCCTTCCAATGCAATATAGGAGACCTTGAATAGACCCTGAGGCAAGGAACAGGAAAGCTCACTGCAGAGCATCAGTAGCCTCTGTTTTAATCCTTCAGACCACACCTTCCAGGTGTGGAATTCAGCAATTTTCTTGGTGCTGGTGGTGCAATAGATGTGATCTTTTAAAGGGACCACTTAAGTTATGCAAAACTACCCAGAACAGGGCAACAGACAGCATCAAACTGCCTTTTCTGCACCAAGGGTGGGGTGGGTTGCACTCCATGGTGCTGTCACAGGCTCTGTCACAGAGCCCACTGAAATGAATGAGAAGATGCCTTCAGAGCTAAATTGTGGTGACTTTACTGGATTTTGGGCCTTGCTCGGGTAGCTCACAGCATCTTTTTCTGTGTTGCTGAACAGTGGGTCCCTTAGCACCTCAAAACTGCACTGTTTTGGTCAGCAAGAGTTACAGATGGTGACTGGCTCTGGTTTGTGGAAGGAATAAAAAAATAGAAAAAAATCAACCTTTTTTTTCTTGGTGATTGTTCAAGGCCCATGGTTATTCTGGTCTTTGTGTTTTGTGTGTGTTGGCTGTGTATCTTCCCTGGGGAAAGCAGATGGGGAAGCCTGCACAGCACTGGAAAACGACTGCAGCGTGGCAGTTTAAACCCAGTTCTGCTAAAATGCAGGAAGCCAATGCCTTTGGCACCAATCTCCAGAGGGCTCAAACAGATCTGTTATGGTCACACTGCTGCCACTGCTCCACAGAGCAGCTGAAGCCCTGAAGTGGCTCAGCTATGGTGTGAGCTGAGCATCCTGAGAAACAAGCAATCTATTTGTGGGTGGTACCTCTGCTCAGGTGGCTGTTAAATGAGGTTCTGCATTTATATATCAAGTAAAATCTTGTTCCAGCTACTTCCTTTGTTCCTTCACTTGGGCTTTGACTTAAAAGGAAGGATATTTTCTAGAGATACCCACCAAGGATAGGAAAGGATCCTACACATACTAGTTATTCCAGCTGCAAATACAAATAATAGAAAAAAATAAAGTCACAGGTTTTAAAGCTGGTATTATTTAAATGTCAAGCATTTTTCAGTATTCCAGATTCATTGAAATTAAGTAATATACTCGATGTTTATCCTAGAGCTTTTTAGGTTCCTCACTTTAGTGCCTTTGGTGACCAGGAGGCTCTATTCATCTTTTGTGTGCCAGTGATGTTGCTGTCCTGGTTTCAGCTGGGGTAGTTAATTTTCTTCCTAGCAGCTGGCACAGTGCTGGGGTTTTGATTTAGGATGAGAAAGGAGCTGGTGTTTAGCTGTTCCTGAGCTGTACTTGTATGAAGTCAAGAACTTTTCAGCTTCTCATGCCACCCTGCCAGCGAGGGGATGGGGGCACAACAAGCTGGGAGGGGACATTGTTGGGACAACTGACCCCAGATGGCCAAAGGGTTGTCCCAGACCGTAGGACTTCATGTTCAATTTATAAACAGATGGAGGTGGCCAGGGGGCAATGGCCACTGCTTGGGGACTGGCTGAGCATTGGTCAGGGAGTGGTCAGCAATTGCCCTGTGCATCACTTTTTTGCATGTTCTTTTATCATTATCATTATTTTTCCTCCTTTTTCTGTCCTATTAAACTGTCTTTATCTCACCCCACCTTATTTTTTTGGAATTTTCTCCTCCATCCCACTGGGAGGGAGGGGGTGAGCAGCTGTGGGGTGTGTTCCACTGCCTGCCCAGTTAAACCACAGCCATTGCTTAAGCTTCAGTGGCAACACTGAAAATCTCTGGCTTAAACTCTGAATTTAGGTCTGCTACAACTAGATAATGACTAGGCATCAAAGGCTTCAAATACCTTTGCATTATAATTGATCTCTCTTACATACCTATCAAAATTTCTTTCAAAATTTAAAACAGCCTCAGGCTTTCCCCACATAAAAAGTGGATCCTGCCTTTCCCATATTTAAAGAGTTGATTCCGGAGAGGTTTTCCAGTGTTTGGTTCCTCTTAAATGCTTGCTATTTCTGTACAATTCCCCGAAGTGTATGATGGTTTATTTGATTTCATTAACATTTGGAAAGGATTTGAGGAATTGCATGGTTTGGTCACTACAGTAAAAAGATAATAACGCTCCTGGGAGCAGCTGAATGTGGAAATTGCATGTGAGAAGCTGCATGTCCATCCTTGGAGGCTGTAACAGCCTCTCTCCATGGTGTGCTATAAAGTTTTAACTGCTCTAATCAGGCAGGACCATCACTACCACTCATGTCAGAGGAACGGCTCTCTTCTGTGATAACATCTGAGGGCTGTTCTCATTGATGGCCCTGCCTATATATCATTTTCCAAGCATGAGACCATGTTCAAGTCCAAACTTGTTGCATATTGAAATAATCTGGAGGGAAGGCCACCACGAGAGGAGGACTGGCTGGGATCTGGCACTGGATGGGGAAAGCTTGGATTCACATTTCCTCTTTCCGTGCCTTCAGGCACATCTGTATTACAGGCATGGTTATAATGCCATTTTCTTTATCAAACCACCTCTTTTGCCAGGTACAGAATGCCATGAATGGTGTCCCACTGCCAGAGCAGACTGCTTAGCCAGTTCCCTTCCTCAAATGAAAGGGAAGGAGGGCAGCAGGGGTGCTAGAGGCAGGTGAACTGCATTAACACCCTGACTGGCAGGGGCAGCCCCGAGTGTGCTCTGGGCTGCTCTTCCAGGAGTGCCTTAAGCTCTCACAGTCCATGTGGACCAGCTGATAAGTGATGAGGTGGCTCCTGTATTTCAGCAGCATCTTAACGAAGGTTGTTTGTGGACTCTTACAAGTTTTCATTGAGTTCGGCGGGGATGTGAAGGGACTTGAGGGATGTGGCACGCTTCATGCAAATCCCTGTTGCTTAGTAGTGTTTAGATAGGCTTTTGCAAGACCTCAGGAGAGGATGCAGTGATTCCTGTGTCGTAACTCGTCACAGTGGCTTGCCCCAGAGACCTTGCAGTGTTGCTGGCAGAGGTGGGAAATGGCACTTAAAAGAGGCAGCTATGGCAGCAGCCCAGGCTGTGAGAGCAAGAACAACCCAGCGTGTGTCCTGCAGCACGTTCCTTGCTCAGGATCACTGCCTGCAAACCAGCAAAAGGCTGGTGTAAGAATATTGAAGTAGTCTCTCTCTCTTTTTGAACTTGGTCCTCATATTTTAACAGAGTTGTGTATGCTATCCAGCGTTTGAGAGGATAATACAGGGCTTTATCTCAAATCTTTAAAAACTGCTTCCCTTAGAGTCTGAAATGTTGCATCTGATAGCAGCCACTTCTTGTGAGGAGGGCTGCCCTGCTCCAAGTTAAAAGGGCAAAATCTTAATTTTATTTTTGCTTTCTTTTAGAACCAAACATTGTGAATGAGGCACAGAAAAACTTGCCAGCCTACTGCCACTGTAGTCTCTGTGCTGAGTATTCAAGCTACATCTTACACTCCTTCCTCCCTCCTCTCTCTGCCCTTCACTCCCCACCTCTTCCCCCAGCACCATACATGTGTTTAATCTTAGACATGGATGTAAACCTGTCTATTCCTTATTTTGCATCCTTCGAGTATTATTATAATCAGGCCAGTTTATTAAGAATTAATGCCCCTTCGTGAACAGAGGATAATGGAATGGCCACATTTCCTCTTGTGCTGGACTGTGATTTACTAATAGGAGCTTCTAGGGAAAGGATCATAAAAGAGTGAGGCCCCCACCTCTGGATTAATATTTAATCAGGTGTTAAGAGAGCCTTGTGTTGGATCCTAGAGTTGCTAGCAGAAACCTGCAGGGGAAATGAGAGGGTCCTGCATCTTAAAGGGGCAATGCAATTATAATTAAAGGCTTGATCCAAAGCCCATGGACATAAATGAAAAGCTCCTGTTGATTTGAAGACCTTTGGATCTGGCCCAAAGGGAACCAAAAATAATGAATGTTTTTGCATGTGAGACATAGAAAGACAGGCTTACTTATTTATATAATTATTTCAAAGGTATCAAACAAGGTTAAATGCATGGTCTAAATTTAAAATGAATGGGATGGAAGAGGTCTGCTGCCAAAAAGCATGCATCAAACAAGCTGGGGGCCAAACTGTTCCAAACTTTTAAAATATGTGAATGTGAATTCAGATGGCCTAGTTCTTGTATTTCATGGCTAAATAAGCTACACTGAGAGAAGCGTGGCAGTTGACTTGTTCCAAGTCTCATTACGGTTTGTGGACTACAGCTCAATAATCTGTTTTTAAGCAGGCACAGATCAGTTTACAGACCTGCAGCTGCTCCCCTGAATCAGCTGTACCACATCCCCTGCAGCCCTGTCCTCCTGCAGGAGGGGCTCAGGCGGGATGCTCTGGGTGGGACATGGCCCTGCAGGCCCCCAGAGCACAAAGTGCAGGTAGCCCATTAGCCCATTAGTCCACCCATAGTGCACCCTGTAAATCTAATTCCTGCAAAACAAGTGCCTTTTTCAGTTACTGTGCCATGTTCCCAGTACTGTCACTGGGTTATTTCATGATAAACCCAGGCACATGGATTTTTAAGAGCTTGAAATATGCTCTTGACTTGGAACAGGTTGTTGGGGGGAGTGTTGTTGGTCAACGTATTTTATTGCTGTGTTTTAAACTTTGCCCAGTGAGAAAAGCCTCCAGCTGATGTGAAACTCCTGATAAGCAAAAAAAGGAGGAAAAACTGAGGGTGGTGCTGAGGCTCTTCCCTTCAGATGAGGGGGGAAAGGAGAGGCTGCTCTGCTCCCATAGTGCCTGTGAAAGAACAAATTTTTACCATGGCAGATCTCTCTTCTTGCTACAAAAAATGCTTTGCTCTCTGGCGATGGTGTGATGAGGGGCTGCCCCACGAGCTGATTTGTATGAACTTGTGCCATCCCTTAAAAGTGGCTCTTCAAACCAACACTCTCAGTTTGTCTGGAAGCACATTAAATCCCCCAGGAAGGTGGCACTGAGGTGGGTGCTCAGTGTGGCTCACTGCATTTCAGAGCAGTCTGTCGTGTCCTAGGTCACTGTGTTTCCATTGATCTCAGTTTGCATCTGCTCTCCATCTATGCTGGTTTCGCATTTGTGCTAAATATAGCACAGACAGGGGGCACTGATTAGGGCTGTGTTTGTATCAATAAATCTCTCCCTCTCTCTGAACATCCTCGGGATGCCTGGCACGAGGTAACTTGGTGCAGTGTGCTGTGGAAGGATGACATGGTGAGCTACATCTGGTTAATTTAGAAAATCTGCTGGTATTCCTTCGATTGATTTTGGCCATTTGCATTAAAAATAGTAAATCCTTTAACAGGAGTGTAGATTTAGCTCTAAAACACAGTTTAAGTGCTTGCATGAGTGACAAATCATTTGAGAGAACATTGGTTGTGTGCTTTCTGTTGTTTTGTGGTTTTGCAGTTGCATTTTGAGCATGAATTCTAGTTTTCATGCAAACTTACAACCTCAAGTTCAACAGAGACCCACAAGATGTTGCATCTTCCAAAAAAACAGTGGAACTAAATTTCTTTACTTTGGAACTGGATAGGTTTAGTTCTAATAGCAAAATTCTTATGAGCTGTATCTGAACCAAATATAATCCTAATAAGCCTCTTCACTCCTCTTTCCCCACAGTCATCCTTTCATTCATTCCGTGCTTGTGGTTTCATTGGGGGAAAATTGGATATCTTTTATGCAGAATTTTTAAGTTATTTGTTTGTGGGTTTTCCCCACCCTCTTTTTTTGGAATCAGAAATTAGATTTTAGTACTTGAAATCTGTAGCTCCAGAAGAATTTTTTTTCACTTCAGATTTACACTGAAAAAGTTGATTCGATTGTACCCTTCATTACCTGAAGGCAATAGAAAATAAGCTGTATGTTTTTGTTGGGTTTGCTTTCATCATCTTAAGGTATTTGCAGCTACCTCAGTCACCACCTTAAGTGAGGATGCCCAATTTTGGCATTTTGAAGTATTGCAGTACAGTCAATATATTTGAGGATCCACAGCACAGAGGTACAGGGATAAAGAGGGCATGTGCCAGGCAGGAAAAGCGGGAAGCAGGGATGGGTGTGGAAGCTGCATCCACTAGATCTCACCTGTGTCCCTGAAGCACAGAGCCAAACAGCTGCCTCCCTCGTGATGATTGCTCCCAGAGAAAGATTCTCCCTGAAAACCTCTTTCCAACACCATCTCTAATAGGCCAGGCTTATTTCAGAGCTTTATTCCAGCTCATTTAAGTTTAGGGACCTTCCCCGTTGCTCATTAATCTCAAGGAAAAATGCAGATGAGAGAGGTTGAGCTGGTGTGCAGCCACTCCAGATGAATCTGGGCTTTTCTTTCCTCCTGCTGGCTGGAGGTCAGGAGCCATGGCTGCATTAAAACACCTCAGCAGAGCAATGCCCAATTACCCAGCCTCTGGGAAGGGCTGGAGATTGCGAGACCATTACTGTTGGATAGGGAGAGCTGGATGTCCCCATAGTTTGGTGGCAGATGAGAAATGATCAAAGAACACTGACTGGTGTTTGAAATGGAGCAGGGAAGGGACTTTTGCTTCTAATGAAACACTAACAGCTGCTTTGTGATTCAGCCTGCTGCCCTTGCTAGAGAATAGTACCAAATTGTCCATTAGTGGCACGGAGCATTGCAATAAAACTTATGAAAATTATTTATTGCTACATCAAGCTGTACAGTTCCTTCTTACAAAGCAAGATATAGCAGAAATGGGGTAAAGGCCAAGCATTTAGCATTAAGTTCCCAAATACTAAGGTCTTACCTAATGTGCAATGTATCCTTTGCAATTAAGAGTAGAAGTTAATGAAGTTTCTGACAGTCCTTATTTTTTCCCAGGGAAACTTTGGCAGTCTGGGGCTGGCCACAAAGAAAGTTATCTCCAATTCATGCAAACCTCAGCTTTGCTAAGAAAAGCTTCATTCTTTTCTCAGAACACACCTATTAACCTAGTTTTCCTTTCCTTTTGGACAGAGAATTCCTTTTTTTGCAGCTGTATCTGTGAGGGAATTTGTTGTCTGTGCAATTCTCAACCAACCAGACCTCATCCTCTCAATGCCTGAGACCTTCAGCAGGTAGTGGCTGGTACCTGACCTGACCAGGCAAAAGCCTCCCCCTTCCTGTGGTCAGTGGGGATTCTGCCACTGACTTGTTAGAGCCAGGATTTCAGCCCTGATGTTCTCAAAGAGATATTGACTGCACGTGCCGGAAAACACCACAAGGTATTTTATCACAAAAAACAAACCCGAATGTGCAAATAAAACCACAGAGATGATAAAGGTCAAAGCTGTTTAATGGGCCTTCATAAAGTTATGTGCCACTTAAATCCTAATTAACTCCACTTTGGGGCATTTCAGTGGGATTTAATAAAGAAGCTTGCGGAGAACCTCTGCACAGGATTGAATTCCAGCCTTCGCAAGGAAAACGGGAGGAGGTTAGTTTACATTAGGCATCTGTGTATTTTGTTCCCAAAGTAGCATTTAGGAGAATGGCCACAAACAGCACATGCTGTGTTATAGCTGGCAATTTAATCTGCAGGCAGGAGCATATAAAATCCACGACAGGACGAAGTTTGCGTTGCCGTGAGTGTTGTGTAATGGAAGCACTCAACAAAAGCCAGAAGGCTGAGCAACAAGTGGCGTTTCAAACCTCTGTGGGTTTACCACAGGCTCACGTATTTTGAAGGATGGATATTGTACTTTGGTTTCCAGTATTCCAAACACTCAACTTGTCGTGGAACCAACGGGGCTGCATTAGCAGGGGTGGAGCCAAGTGGTACTACAATGCAGGAAAAAAAAAATCAATTTATTCTGTGGCTTGCAATTTATTTCATGGTTGGGGAAATATCAGTTTAAGTGATGATTATGTCCCCCAAGCATGCTGTACACTGGCTCTGTGTCTAATGTAAACAATTACTGTATATGAGTTGAATGTGTGGTTATAATGTGGTGGTGTGGTGTGGTACTGAGATTTTATCAGCTCTGGGCTGTCACATTACTCACCAATTCAAACTTTCCCTTTGGTCAGATTCTTAGTGTCTGTTCAGGTCATCCCAAATGAATGTGAGCAAAACTTTTACATCACCAGTCTCTCATCATGTATTCCATTGTTGGCATATCCTGAATAGGAATATTATAAATCCAGCATTTGATGAGTCCTTAAAAGCACTTGTGAGACTACCTGGAAGGGTTGACTTCTTCATTGTAAAAATCCCATTAAATAAACTGTTAAAAAAAAAAATCATTTTTTTAATACTCTCCAGATATTATTTCTTTATAATGTGATTCTCTGTGGCATCTGAAGATTTTTGGCAATGCAGGGATAAGTGGTTTGAGCTCCTTGAAAGTGTGCAGGGAATTGCACTGTTGCGTAGCATGTTTAGTTCACAAGACACTGTAATTGCTACCAGTTTCTGGTCTAATCCAGCATCCTTATCATCTGTTCTCTGAATTTGCAGAGCAGAAAAATCAGTTTCAGTTTATCAAAATGTGGGAAATAAAAGCATTTCTACTCATTTCAACCTCACCCCTGGATCCTAGTGATGCATTTGGAGTTGTAGGGTCCAAGCCTCCATGACTAGTCTGTCAAGGAAAGCAGAAGTGTTGTCAAACCCTGCCTGTGGTTTTGGGGGCTCCCAAAAGCTCTTCCCTCCCCTGATGCAGTGTTTGGCAGGTGAGGAACCAGTCAGGCTAAGCCTGAGAGGAGATCTGGTTCAGGCATGGAAAGAGAGCCTGTCACAAAGTCTCTGAAAATAGCCAAAGCTGTGCTTTTGGTCAGCTGGGAGAGGAAGGAAAGAGGAAGGGACAGGACAGTGCTCCCTTGCCAGCAGGCAGATAAGAGTTACTGTCTCAGCCTGGCAGTTCAGTCTTGCCTCTCACTCCAGTCCCCTCCGCCCATCCTCCCTTCAGCTTTAATAGCTAGGTTTGTCTGATTTTTAAACTGGGTTATTTGAATGTCAAACTTTCAATAACACTTTAACAGAGGTGTCCATTAACCCATGCTAAATTACAGCAGAACATCTCTGGAAATACATGTGACATCCACATGAATACCAAATGAATTCATTAGGATCAGCGCTATTACAATGAATACCAAATGAAACCCACAATGATGGGGACATCATCTCCCTGGGAATAATCGACAGCGTTCCTTTGGCACCAGTCAAAAACATCAGCTGTTTGTTTCCACTGATGAGAGATGGCAGTCTAGGTTTTGGTTAGATAAACAAATGATGACACCAATAATCACTTAGTTGGTGGCTGTAATGCTTAATAATCACATCCTGATATCATGCACACTAGAAGCAGCGCTGCACTTCTTATGCATAATGAATCCCAAACACTTCATAAAAGGTGATAACTTTCTTTGACCACTGAATATATTATTTATAAAAGTGCTCCCTTCCCTTCCCCCTCCCACCCTTGGAGATCCTTTTAGATTTTATTTTTTTTTTTATCATGTAGAATACACTGGTAGCACATCTTAGACTATGAGGTCTCTTCTTATACATAATTTATAAAACAATTTACAAGTGATTTATTTTTAGCAATAAGATAAAACATGGTGTGAAGGGTTTTACCAACAGAGATATAGACCGTTTGGGAGTCGTGGAGGAGCCTGGGGTCAAGTGAAAATTATTTTTCTGTTTTTCCCTGAGGTGTGAACTTTCAGGAGCCTCCTCTTGCACCCATTTTCACAGTGCACTAAATACACACACTTCCCTAAAACTGCGTTAAATTGTATGGCACCATGTTTCAGATGGCCTTGAAAAATATCCTTTCAGCAAACACAGGCAGCGGGCAGATCTTGGTGACAGACACAATGAGAGTGTCCTTTCCAGAGGCTGTCTGGTTTAGTGGCTGGCTCTGTCTGCCTTGAGGTCCTCCTGAGTGCTGCAGCTGCTGATGCCCGTGGAGGTGATGCAAACTCCAGTTTATAATTACCAACTCGCTGATGAAGAGGAGGGGCTGTGCTGCCTCCCCTGCCCCAGGAGATGGCAGTGTTTAAGAGCAGGAGCAGAGCATCCTGCATGTCAGGAACCTCCTGTCCTTGCACCAACCCTGGTCCTCATCAACCAGGAACTCACAAATATCCTGCTGGTAGTCGAATGGGAGAGGAAACATGGGTTAGCCCAAGGATGGAGAGGGAGACGTGTTGCAGCAGAACCTCTTTATGCCAGTTGTGGTGGTCTTTGGTTGGAATTACTGTTTTGGGCTTGTGTGTGGCAAGATGTTCAAAGATGTTGACCTTGTAGTTTGCTCACACCCCAGCCTGCAGCTGTGTGTACTGCAGTAGGAAAACCCATCTCCCTGGCTTACTTTTATGCTAAATGTTATTATATATCAGCCATGATTTTTTACAAACCTAAAAAGTCCAGTTTTACAGGGACCCTGCTTTGGAGTGCTGGTAACCAGCATAGCATAAAATATAATCAGCACTGAGGACAACAGGTGCTTATCCAGTAACCAAGGAATGAGGTTCTGGCCTTCTCTTTCCAAGCCTCTTCAAAGGCATGTCAGGAAAAATTGCCAGTTCTCACTGGCTGGGTAGAAACCCCAGCTGGGAGTGATCCCTACCTGCTGTGGTCACCAACTGGTGGCTGTGAAAATTGAAGCTTTAGGTTGGGTTCTCCTGCATCACAGGTGGCACAGCCATTTGTGACCATGCAATATGCACCTAAGGAGCACACTGGTGCTCTGATGGTGTGCTTAGAGCATTGCAACTTTGCTCTGTGCATGACTGTGTGAGACAACAGAAAACAAGATTTCCAATCTCCAGTCTCTGCCTTTCATGTGAAAAAGGCTGTCTGGCTCTGACTTCTGGCATTTATGTGTCAGAGCTGGGGAAATGTGCAGCTGTTGTGGGTGTCCAGGTGGGATCAGGGCACCAGCATTTGTGTGCCTGGAGGTAACATCCTCTTGGAAGGCCATCTGAAAGGGTAAACCTCTCACTGCTTAACTAAAAACTTAGTCATAGCTGTGCCCATAGCGATGTCATGTCCAGAGATTGAAATGCCTGTGACATGAGAGGAAAGTCTGGAAACTGGGGATATCCAACCATTTCTGTGGGGCGTGCTCAAAACACCTGAGGAAGAAGCTGGAAGCACAGTCTGGGCTGTTCTGGGGTCACCTTGCAGAATTCCTTTTGCTCCTCTGAGTCTCAGCCTGCACTCCTGGGCTGTCCCTGAGCTCTCCATTGTGCAATCCTGGCCTTGAAATGGCTCAGCCTTCCAACTCCTAAGAAACTACTTTCCTACTAATTTATTTGTTTAAAATTAGCATCTACAAAGATAACTCTATGAGCAGCCTGGACTTTGATTTGGGGAGACTGGGGACGTACACCCCATAAAACTGTAAATGCGGGCACTGCTTTCCTTTGCATCCAGAATTCAACAGAGCTGTCAGATAACACATGAGAGATGGTTAATAATAAATTAAAAACATCGCAGCCACAGGGAAACTGCATCTCTCCCCTCCCCCAAACTCCCCTTCTCTTTTGCTTTTTTCTACCCCATGGGCTTAATCAGCATCAAAGAGTAACAAATCCAATAAAATGCTTCCCTGAGCCAGGAACCAGCCTGAACTGGATACGCACACGCACACCAGCCTCTCTCCTCTCCCCCTGACTGCCAGCCCCTTTGCAAAACAGCTGACAGTTGAGGTGGAGATAGAACAAAGGAAGAGATGGGGAATGGTAAATCACAGAGACCCCCCCAATCTCTCATCTGGCACTGGAAAGCTCTAACAGGCCTCCCCGTGTGTTCAGGCTACTGGTACAGAAAGAGCTTTCCTTGCTCCTGACTTGGGTTTTATCCCACCAGGATCAGAGGTTCAGGGGGGAGGGAAAAGAAAGGGGAAAGCACACGTGCATTTCTGCTGATTTCTCCCCTTTTAATACAGAAGTCAAACAACAGCAGCTCCATCGAATTGCAGCAGGTCCTATGTAGAACTTTGATGAGTTTACAGCCGTGGTGCTCCTCAAATACCTGCCAGGGTTTTGCTCAGCTGAGAGCAGGTGATGCTGTGCCAGGAGGGTCCCCAGTGAGGGTCCACACAGTGGTTCCCTCCCCACCCTCCACATCCAGGTTTCTCCAGTGCAGGAACATCTCTTTTCAGAGCTGGGGGGAGATATCCATCAGTCCTGAGTCGGAGGAGAACATGCTAGGCTGGATCTTCGGGGGTGAAAATAGATGTGGGTGTATTTGAAGTCAATGGGCTGACGTTGCTTTTCCATAGCTAAAAATTCAGCCTAAGGGATCACCTGTCTAGCAGCAGTGTGCAAGTACTCCAGTAGTGCTCATGGCACCAGGAGATTGGGAAAAAATTAAAAAGAGGTTAGCAGGAAGAACTAGGGAGGACATAGCCTCAGCAAGTTCTTCATTCTGTGCTGCTCTTTGTGGTTTATTTCTCGGGGTATGTCTGTGTCCCCTGAAGCTGTAATATCTAAGCACTTCCTAGTTATTAATATGGTGAGTGCATCTTCTCCATAGCCTTGGAGAGAAAGTTGCCATCATTTCTGTCTTAGAGATGAAAACTGGAGCAGCAGAGGAAAGAAGGTTTTGCTCATGGCCAAGCAGAAAAGCCTATGGCAGAGTCAAGAAATGAATCCCCATAACTCAAAATATCAGATTGCAGCTGGAAGAAAATCCTTGCCTTTGGCCTGTCTGAGCTGTAACAATTTCAGGTGAGTTCAGACATCAAATCTGCACTGTGCTGAGTCCAGCTTTCTAAATCTATGGTAGAGAACAACCATGCTAAAGGTAGAGATTCCAAGTAGCTGACAAACATCTCTGTCTGCCAGGCTAGTGGACATCTGGACAACGAGGACACTGAAGCTTGAAAAGTCTGTGTAAATTGGCTGTGCATTTTGCCTGTGCACACCTCTTTCAAATGAGAGCCCTCCCAAAACCTGCTCACGTTCGATGCACATTGCCAGAAAGATCCCTTGGCATTTTTCACATGAATATTTCTTTACATTTCCTGGTCTGTAACAGTCCTTCCTGTGTGTTGCAGTGCTGTGGTTGCTGTCACCCTACTTAATAGCTGTATCTCAAAAGATACTCTGCGAGTGTTGTTTGTGTGGACAGGGTAGGTGCAGGGTAAAAGCAGTGTGTGGCTCCTGTGCTGCCCACCTGGACAGGGCTGGATCACCCTGATCCAGGATTAGCCATGAGAGGAGGCTGAGGTGGTGCTGCTGATGGAATTCTCTCACAACGCTCAAAGATACTGTCTTAGAGAGCAGAGTTCTGTGGGTTCACTTTCTCTGCAAGTCTCCCCCATGAGAAGCTGTAGAACTGTGAATTCACCAGGCATGAATGAATGAATTCAGAAACTACCAAAGAATTCCTATGGAAATACAGATGGCTGCAGTACGGCCGTAATTAATTAACCAATCAATTATCATGATGAATGCTACTTTAATGAATCAGTTGCAAATCATTTTTGGTTCTTATGGTTTTCATTTGGAGCACATTAATCATGGCAGGCTCTCTGGGTTGCAGAGGAATGCAGGATGTGAATCCAAGACCTTAGTACAT
This sequence comes from Vireo altiloquus, assembly GCA_013396875.1. NCBI lineage: Eukaryota > Metazoa > Chordata > Aves > Passeriformes > Vireonidae > Vireo > Vireo altiloquus. Next base: position 153,636 of record VZRF01008122.1, on the reverse strand, counting down.
CTTCAACAGAGGTGAGCCAGGTTCTCAGCAATCAGATCCAGATGCAGGTATGGAAAGCTCTCCTGAAGGTCAGAGGCTCATCAAATTTGGGAAAATAGTGCTGGTATATTATATCCATTGGCCCAGAGCATGAAAGAAGCAGATATGAAATGGCCCAGGACTGGAATGGGCTTTCAAACACTTTCAGATTTGGACTTTGCTGCTAATTCCATTTATACGAGAAAGAGGTAAAGTAATGTTTTTGAAATGTTGGAAAAACGATACTGGTATGGGGGTTTTTGAGTTTGTTTGGTTTTTCCTGATACTAGATTAGAATTCTCATAGATTTGTATAAATTCAGTTGGCTTTGGCAGTGCTGCACAGGGCCAGGGAGTGTCTGAGTGGAACCAGTGCAGGGACTCAGGTTAAACCTGTTCTTGAATGTCTGCCTGGAAATTCCACTTATTTTCAGGGTAGTTTTCAGTTACTCCTGTGGAGAGCTTGCATGGTTCTACCATCTCTGAAAGATTCCAAAGAGTGCGATGAAAGAGGCACCAATTTAAATTAATTATTAGACTTCAACCCTCGGATATAACATCTTTCTTTATCCGAGGTGTTGCTAAAACTCGCTTGCTCCTGGAATTAGCCAGAAGATGCACTGACTGAGTTTGGGGTGTTTTGTACAGCTGTGCCTAAAGCTCCCTGGAGCTGGAGCAGCTACAGAGAAGTGTTACAGATACTTCACAGCACTCACGGCATTGAAGTGGAACGACACAGGAAACACAGGCTTTTCTACTGCAGGAAACAGTGAATTTGTGATCTGGAGGGGGATTTTATTTGTATTTTTTAAAATTTATTTGATAGAAGAGATGCCGGGGGGGAAAAAAAAAGGTAGTAGAGGGGTGGAGTCTTGGATAAAAAGAGTTCTGAACCAGTTTGAGGAGAATTATTGGCTCTTTATTTCAGGGCATTGTCTCTAATAAGGAGAATCAAAACAGGAGAAAAAAAACAAAAACCCAAACTAGCTAGAAAATATGTGATTTCCTCCACAATGTCAAGCTTGAGCCTGAGGTAGTTTTATAGCATATATAGCCATATAAGCATTAATTTAGGAATTGATCTCTGCAATGTACCTGTTATGAATGTCTTATTTCACTTGCAGCTAAGAAATACATAGATATCCTTCCTGCATAGCTGAGGGAACATCACAGGGTGGAGTTTGGATATTTTATTACATTATTTCTACTCATCCTGTTGGTGTAGCAGCTCAGAATGAAGTAAGAAGAGATACCTTTAACGAGTTTAATGGTTTGGGTAGATAGCCCTGGAAATATTTTTGGAGACAGGTATTATTTATATTATTAGTTCAGATAATATTTTCATTCAGTATTTATTATACATACACTCTAAAAGGTACAGTTTTGGCAAATGGCAGCTTAATATTTGTTTCATAAAGCTATACAAAAACATCCATTGACTTTTGGAAGCCCTTGAAAATCTCTGCCTTCTGATGGGATGTGGGCACCCAGGTCATGCAACAAATACAAAAGCTTGCGAGTAGTCCTGACATGGCTGGATTAAAAAATGTGGGGAAATATTTGTGGGATATTTTTTGGAGTCTTTATACTGCTTTACTGGCAATCACATGAATTTTATATCTGTCATGAAATCTCCTGACATTTCCACCAATATGTTGCAAGGAGGTCATTAGAACAATTACTGAGATGTGGGAAAAGAAGTAGCATTCCATAGCATCAATTGCCAGCACTGCCATCTCCAAGCAATTAAAAACCATGAGAACAAAAATTTGACGTTTTTCTGGCCTATGTATCAAGAGGGTGCACCCGCATTTGTTTTTGAGGTTTTCAGCATTGCTATAGCACTAGACGTACATTCTTGAAAAAGATGAAGCTGTTTTGGGAAAAAAATTGAAGTCAAATGGAAAAAAAGAAAAATAACGGAAGCTCTTTGTTTCTTTCATTAGAACTCACTGACTTGATACACATTAAGTTTTTATAGAAACTATTAAATTTTGAGGACTTCCCATGAGAAACAAATAAGTTTTGGTAGAAAGTTTGTTTTTCTGAGGTTCCATCAGATTTTGTTTCGATTGTTCGTGGACCTGAAGCAAGGAGTTGGTCCAATCCAAGTCACAGGTGCCCAAAGTCACTTCAGCCCTGAGCACCTTGGTGTTCCTGGGCCCCCAGATCCTCACCTGCCTTCCTCTGGGGAGTGGGAATTTTCACAAGGGCACGTAGTGATAGGAAAAGGGGAAAAGGCCTGAAGGAGAAGGGAGGGAAGGTTTCAATTAGATGTTAGGAAGAAATTCTTTACTACAGGGGTAGAAAGGAACTGGCACAGGTTGTGTATTCTCCATCCCTGGAAGTGTTCAAGGCCAGGTTGGATGGCGTTCAGAGCAACCTGGTCTAGTGGAAGGTATCCCTGCCCCTGGCAGGGGGTTGGAATTAGATGATCTTTGAAGTCTTTTCCAACCCAAACCATTCCATGATATCCGGGATTTTAACCCATTGCCAGCAACCTGCGGTTTCCGCAGGCCTTTGGATCTCGGAGGACTTTAATTGCCAAATGGCCATGACAGATTTCAAAATGAATGTGACACTTTTCAACATGGACTGGTAATGGCAAAATCACTGAGATGCTATTTCACCCTTGCTTTGGCAGGGATGGGCGATGCTGAAGCCAACAAAAATTTTGTCAGGCTTGGGCTGTAGCGACCAAGGCTGTTTGACTTGCTGTAGTCCTCTAGGAAGGTATTTGGACATCTGAGAGATCGTAATTCATTCTGGAAGTGACATATTTCAATATTAAAGTTGAATTTCACTTCCATGACATGAAGCTGATTTCTGAATCCAGATGGAAAAAATTCCGAAACTTAAATAATTGATATCTGGTTTCCTGACCAGCTCTATTTGTCCTGTGGCAATAAGCTAGAGTTCTTGAGAAAATCATCAAGGACTGAAAGAACTGAGGAATGGGTGTATGAAGAGGCTCAGCCAGTCTCCCACTGTCAATAAGGCACGTAGGATTATTTCCCTGGAGACTCAAAGCTGAGACTTCTGATGGTGTGGCTGTTAACAAAACAGGAAAAAATATTAGTGAGATTTGTCCGAGACCTGCTTTGAGTTTGTAGAAACACTTTTTAGTCTTCTTGGGTCCAAATACATGATTTATTCCCCTTAAGTCCCAACCAGACCAGGCTTTCCTCACTTGGGTAAGGAATTTCTGTATGTTATGTTGCTGGACCTTGGTTTTGGGCTGTAGGGACAGGGATTAGTTTGTTGATCAGCCAGACTGCATCTTCCTTGCTATGCCTTTGCAGAAAGCCAGGTTTGCCTGATGTGGCCCCTGTGAGGGGCCCTGTGTTGTTCTTTGCCCGGAGTGCTCTCTTCTCAATCTCTCATGTCAGGAAAAAAAACAAAGAAACTTCTCTGCTGCTTCAGGTTTGTTTATTGTATCTTATCAAATGTTCAGGAATAGCCTCTCTGCCGCTTCTATGTGCACAGTAGCTGCAGAGGCTGCTCACCGAGAGTTTATATAGTTCTTATCATCAAATAGGAATATTCTATGTATTTTATTTTGTCTTTAAACCCAATATCTATCAATTTTATTAATATGCCTCTTCTACACTAGATTATTTCTACCAATCACTAAATCACAAGAACTTAGGTCAGAGAAGAAAGGAAGAAGAAGGAGAAGAAGAAGAAGCAGCTGACACCCTGAATTCTCCATGTTGTCCCCATATTAATATATAGGGCAAAATCTAAAACTACAAACCCATTTTCTATGGTGCACTAAACAACTCTCTCTTCATTTCTTTGGTGCTTTCAGCCCACCCAGCAGTGGGGGTAGTTTTTCCCACGGGCTTAGTTCATAGGCTAAGCCTTTTTGGGGAGCTTTAGGAACAAAATATGTCCCTAAAAGATCAGGAGAAGTTTTTTGGCTTCCCTGGGTTCCAACATTTGCCCACCCTCTTACAACCAGATTTTTTCACTCAGGTGGGAGCATTAAGTTGGTAGTTTGGACAAACGACAAACATGTGCAGGACAGGGTCTGTGATGGGTCTGGTGTCTCCTGCTGGGTGGGATCTTGGCGTGGGGGGCTGGTGGAGTGAGAAGGCTTTTTGGGAGCACCTGTCTGTGTTTGGGGCCAGCCCCTGCACTGAGCCAGCCTTGAGCACTCAGAACAAACCTCCAGAGACTCCACTACTGTTGGAGAGGTGATGGCTTGCACTTTCCCAAACACAGCACAGCGATGTTGCCTGTAATCCGAACCGAAGAGACAACTTGCTGCTTTGTAATCTGTGGGTGGGGGAGGCACTGTTGAGTCAGGAAGCCCCCAGAGGGTGCTGGCTTTACTGGTTTCAGCTGTGAAATCAAAACACATGCATGAGTCAGGCCAGTGGTTAAGTTCTGCTCACTTTGAGGCCCTGGCTTTGATTAAATTCATGTGTCATTTTCAAAGGTCCATGTTTAGCTTGGTTTTAGATCATGCTTGCATAATTAGTTTATTTAAACTATGTCTCATGTTAAATCAGATTTTGCCTGTGGACTTAAGTACAACTATGTAATAAGATATACCTATTAAACAGATGTTTAATCTTAATGACTATGTTCTTGACAATCAATTGAAATTGAACATCTAATAACTACATTGAAACTAGGCATATCTCTTTGCATTTAATAAGATACTATAGTAATATGATTATAGTAATATAGGATATGATAAATAACATATTCACAGCAATATACCAATGTTTGTATAATACATACAAGATATATATATATAAAATTGTCTGAAAATGAGGAGGCTTTAGCTTCAGCTCATCATTTGCCTGAAGGAAGAGAACAAAAAAACCCCAACCCCCGAAATGTTATCCTCTTACAGAGGAAACAATTTGTATTGGCACTTTGCACTGCGTGTCCTGTAATTGCCCTGTGTCCCCAGGTCATCACCCCAGGCAGCCTCTCACCTCGAGTAAAGCCCTAAGCAGTGGTGTCACAAAGCAAAGCTCCACCTTATGTTCATGTATTTGGTGACTGGTGGGATACTTTTGTCAGACTCAATGGAAAGAAAGAGGACTAAGAAAAATTAGAAGAACAATTAGAACAGAGATGTGGAAGCACTTGCTGGAATAAGCTGTCAGTCCTTATTGGAATTGTACTTCTGGTTGTGTGTAAGCACAAAATTTCTGGATCTGTGCATCCAAGTCTCTGATTTTTGGTTGTGACCAATAAATAAGCCATTTCAATAACAGATCCCACAGAATATCTGGTTGTTCCACAAATTTGATCTGATAGTCCCAACTCCAAAACTTTATATTCTGCTATCAAGATGTGCAAAAATGATTTGGATAATCTCCCTTTGTCATGCTTCTGTACCATAACGGTATACTGATGGACATTTTAGAATAAAACCAAATAGCTTAATAATGTTCTGTTCAGAATTAGCAAGTATGTGTCAAATAGCCTGTTGAAACCGTTGAATACTTTGGTAGTTGTGCAGTATTTTAGGATTTTATTTTTTTTTATGCTGTAGTTTGAGGAGGCCTTTAAGCCCACACTTAAATCTATCTTTTCAGCAAATCTGTTGTACATGTGTTCAGTATTAAGTGCATGCTAACTAGAACTAAGCTGATTAACTTTTGTCTTATGGTTGGACCTACTCTTCATTGAACTGTATAGAAAACTTTCCATTGACTCCAATGAGCCCTGAGCTAAACAGTTTAAAAATGTGGTGGGAAGGCAGAGAGAGAGGGTGGGAAACAGGTGGGTTAAAATTAGCCTGGATTATGTGGCATCTTTTGGGCTATTGAATATGTATAGAATGGAGCTCTTGTTAATGCAAATTACAAACATGTTTCAGAATCTGTCTTGTGGCACATGTACAGTGCAGTGATGGAATAGCAACATATGAAAGACATATTGATGATAGTAAACATTAGCTCGGCATTCTGGTCTCCAGCATTGCTCAGAATTTGGGGGGGGAAAAAAAGTCTTCAAACTTTTCATGTTCCATAAAAATAGTTATCAAGGTCTCTTTTTGCTCAGCCTTCCACATTCCTCTTTAAAAACTAGCCTGGCTTCCCAGAGCATCTCTTTCCCAGTGTATTATATTTTCCCCACGCCTGCCTGTGTTAATTTTTGTTAATATTGTTGTTGCCATCTTTGCAACTAAAAAATGCATGAAGGAGAGAGAAGTGTGTATGTGTTTGTGTTTTCCCTTCCTCCTTTCCTCATCTCAGAGGTCGGGGAAAGAAGACACTTTTAAAAAATTCCTTCCTTCACGTGCCAGGTTTGCAGAGAGCAGGCAGTGAATTCTCCAGAGGGAAAGCCTATTTTGGTGGCCTTCTTGTAATTGTATTACTGGAGGGCACCTCTAGCTAAAAATGCACCGGGTTAAATTAAGCCTAGAACTTCTCAAGAGACTATTTTTACTACTGACTTTATTTAGCCCCCTTTACCCCCTATTTAGGCTAGGAGAGGATGATGCTCTGTGTTTTGTTTTGGGTTTTTATTTTTCCTTTCTCCACTCTGTTGGTAATTTTTCCGCACACCTTTAATAACGACAGTGAATGCAAACACATTTGACTTAATATTCCACTCATGCTCTACGTTAACAAGTAGTTCAAAGATTAATTACCATGTACCTTGCAGTTCATAGATTCTATTATGATATAGCTCAAGCAAAGGGAACAGGGGGAAAATCCAGCTGATTAGCCTGTGATTATGTGTTTGCCTGTGCTTGTGGTCTCTGGTTGGTTGTCACTGTGTGATGCAAGAACTTCTTCTGAGTGGTTACACTTTCCCATCTGTATTTATTTTGATGTAGTTGCTGAGTTTCTAAGAACTTAAAAAAATATCAGTGGCAGTATTTGTCAGGTTAGTACAGTTTCAATTGTTAGTGCTTTAAGGTGTGAAGTTAATCTCAGTGGTGGGCTGAGGGCAGCTGTTAGCTCTGTCTCACACGTGGCTCTCTGCAGTGTGGCTGAGCTCTGGCTGGTGGGAGTTGTGAGCTGCCCCATCACCCAGGCTGCAGACCCAAGTGGGATCTGCAGTGGGAGTGCCTCTGGCAGGTTCACCAGACTGCATGGTGGAAGCCACCCTGGGGCTGTTTTCCTCCCAGCTTTCAGGCTCCAGGAGGGACTGTACAATTTTGGACCTGCACAGTGAGACCACAGCAGATCGAGCAACCTGGCCATGGTGTCCCTGCCCACAGTTTGGTCTGGAATTATTATCTGGAATAGATTATCTTCAAGGTCCTTTCCAACCCAAACCATTCCCTGATTCTCTGATTCTATGCCCTACAGATGCCCAGCTGTGTTAGTATTGTGTCTGGGCACTTTTGATTTAGTAGTACTGCACCTAAACTACATTTACACCTTGTCAGACTGTAGCAGCTGGTAAAAGTGGGTTTAGCAATGTGCAGAAAGCCCCAGATGAAGAGTTCATCCTGTCGTCCCCCTGCTAATAGCTGGAGTTCTGTAGTTTAAGATTTGCAAAGTGAAACCTGTCAGAACTGTGATTAGAATTTTCTTCCCACTCTGTTCTCACTGCGAGCAGCTCACTGTTCCCCTTATTCTAGAGTAAATCGATTAGGACTCAATAAAAAGCACGGGCAGAACCCGCTTGTCACTTCTTAAATGTCTCAGCCTGTTTGGAGACTTTGCCTGAATCCCTGAGCAAGTGGGAGCTCTTCTAGTGTGAATTCCCCACATCTATAGTTTCCCCTGGCTAACAAGGGAAGGCAATATACATAGGACAGAACAGGTTTCTACTCAGCCGTGGAGAAAGCACTTGTGAATGTTGCAGGAAATGAGATCTTAAGTCAGTGCATGAAACAATCTAATCCATCACAGCCCCTAGAATGGCCTCTCATAACTCAGGGGCTGTCATACCCCTTTGTGTGCATGAAGGCAGTTGTGGAAGAAGTGACGAACTGCGCACATATTCTGCTAAATCCGTTCTGGCAGCTGAGGTAATATATTTTCAATGCCAAGTCACATAATTTTACTTTAGCTCATTTGACTCCAGGCTACAAAGCTATTCCAGGAAACAAAGGGATGGTGTTTGAATAATGAATAATAATGAATTTAATTCTGTGGGCTTGTGCTGGGCTGAAGCCTCTAGGAGGTTAAATGCAGATAAAGTAATGGAAAGGAAAAGTTTTACCTTGCAAAATGGTGTTGTTTTACTGTAGTTGTCTTGACTTCATTAGGCATTGATACATTTGGATACATGCAGCTGGCATATAATTTTAAAGCCAATATATTATTAAGTGTGATTTACAGATTTACACCTACAAAATATCATAGAATTACTCTCAGCATCTTCTTCTTGCCTTCTAGTTGGTTTGCTTTTTTTTTACCCTGTCCTGTTATTTTCTCTTGCTTTTGATAGCAAGTTGCAGATCTTCACAGTAGTTGCAAGGAAATCTGAGTGTATCCTTGCACCATGATAATACATATGCACTCTTTTTTTGGTGTTACCAAACATCCTCAGCTAATAATTCAATGCTTTTCATGAAATAAGGCAATATTCCCATGGGCAGAGAGGTGATGCCTGCCTCTGCCTGTACAACATTGATTCCAAAAGTGTCAGTGTCAGGACCAGTGCCTGTTCAGGCACTGGTCCTGACACTGATATTTTTGGAATCAGCTTAGTATCTGTCTTGGAGTGATTTTCGTCTTGGAATTTATTCTATGTCGTCTGCCCATGCCCAGAAAAACGAATTTTATGCCCTTCTATGTCTTTAAACTGAATGACATTTCTATGTCTTTAAACTTTAAACTAAATTCCTCCTCTGAATTTGTCTCAAACAGGGACAGTATCAATGACAGGTGGGCAGACAAAAAGGATTCCCCTAAAGAGAAATCCTGGAAGGCAGCTTCAAGGAAGACTTTCGTATTTGTTAATTTGCCACAGACAAGATTAATTAAATAACACTGTGGCTTTAAAGACCACTGAGCTGTGGGTGTTTAATTGTACCTCATCCCTTACCTTTCCTTCAGTGTTTTGAGGGAGCACAAATTTGTGTACACACTGTTTAGGACGTTTGTGAAGTTGCTTGAGATGCTCAAAGCTTTACCCAGGCAGATCCAGGCGAGCAGGGGTGTGGAGAAGTGCTGCAGGTGTTTGTCTGGGAGAGCTCAACCCAGCTGGAGGGAGGCTGGTGAACAACCTTTGGGTGTCTGAGCACCTCACATGGTCCTGTTTGGCCAGAGATGCTCCTCCAGCCCAGCTGCTTCTGCTGCAGGTGGGTCTGTCACTGCAGGAGGGGTCCTCAGACCCTGATGAGGACATGCAGGAGGCACCTGCCCAGGAGCTGCTCTGGGCAGGGTGAGGAGCAGAGCAGTGGCTCAAAGGGAGTCAGTGGCTGTGTGCAGCTTCCCTGGGAGCTGCAGGAAAGCCCTGGTGGGGTGATCCCTGAAGGTGGAAAGGGCTCCATGGTCAGGGAAAGAGGGACACCCATTTCTAGCTGGTGCTGGGGCGTGCTAAGCCTTTTTCTGGCAATCCTGGGGGATGCTGCTCCCATCTTTCCTGTGTAATTTGACAGCAGGTCTTTTCCAGCCTAAATGAATCTATGCAATGGAAATCAGTGCAATGCCAAAGGTTCAACATCATGGTTAATTCACAGCAGAAGATCAGGTGAACCAGGAAGGGGAAGTCACCTCTAGAAACAATTTGATAAGCATTAAAAAGGAAAAACTCCAGAGGCTTGATAGGCAAAATGGTACATGGGGAGCCATAACATAAACAGCATTTTCTGATCCTATTTAAGACAATTTATAGAACAGCTACGTGCGGGATGTACATTCTTTATCTGTAGCCTGAATGTGGCAATACTTTGTTAATTTGTGAGAATGAGAAAGTGAAGCTGATTATAAACAGAAATAAAATAGTCATTCAGGCACCATGTGCATGGGACTTCTAGAGAGCTCCATTGGAGGTCCAGGCACTGAATACTTGCAGGATTATGTGTCATCTCGTGGATCTGTTTTCACAGTCCAAGCCATCTGGCATACAGGAGTAAACAAACAGCAGAAAAGATAATAAGTAAACTGTTTTTTAACTATTTTCTCCCCAGTCTAAATACTGTAGGAGCCAAGGAATTTTGATTCTTGAAACAGATTAATTTTGGATTACATTTAATGTAATGTACAATTAAGTGAAATAGTAAATGCAAAGTTTCCCCCTCGCAGGAAGGAGTCTCCTATTTCTTTTGTTCAGAAGGCTGTGCAAATGTTTTCTCCCAGCTCCAGCTTAGTGAGAAAAGGGGTGAGCTCAGCCCTTCCCAAGGTTAGTGTCAGGTCTCTGAACTGATGCTGGTGCAGCTGGGTAGCCCTAAATACCCAGCACTAGTGCAGGCAGCTCTAAGCCCAGCTTTTGGTGTCACATAATCACTTTACTGGAGAAGGTCCACTGGTCACCACTGCCTCACTGGTCTGGAGCATTTCACAGGTGTTGTTTCATTACACTGAGCACAGAATTTCACTACAGGGAGGGAAATCATATTGACCCAAACTTGTTTCTTTCCTGGTTTTGCTGAGAAGAATCTGGCATTAGGGTTACAGCACCCACTTGCTTGAATTCCTGGTGTTGGTTCAGAGAAATAATATCTCAGAGTAGCTAGAAAGGTTCTGCGCTCCATCAAAAAGCCTTTGAAAATTTTCTATTGTGGTTGATTTTAACAGTACATTTGATTTCATAGAATCAGAGCTCTATTAAAGTAATCCAAATGTGTGTAGTCAAGGTCCACTGTTACATCTTATACCATTTAATTGAGTACTGCATTATTTAATAACTTTCCTTTTGCTGTAATCTCATTTTGCAAGAAATCTCGCTCAAAAAGAGAAAGGGATTTTCTAGTTTTCCTGTCTACAGAGGAAACCCAGAACATGTCATCACACGGGCTTCCCAATAAAAGAAACTAGTGAACTTAAGTTCCCCTATTTTGTGGTGGGGAAAGGAGCTCCATCATTTGCACGAGATCATACCAGACAATTATTACTTCTTGTGGCACCTTTGGAAAGCTCTAGTCTACAAATGGCTGTGCTGAGGTTATCACTTCTTCAGAATTACTTCAAATCCAGCTGGTGAGTTTGGGCAGTAGGAGAATGAGGTGGGTTAGCTCAGGGTACCCAGCTCCCATCAAACAAGTCAGTCCTTCACCCAAATCCCCCACCTGCACCTCCTTACCCCATTTTTGCTGTACTTTGGCATCTGTGAGAGAGAGATGCCAGGCCAAGGAGTTAAATTGGGTGAGGAATATCATAGGGAAAAGACCAATTCCCTACCTGTTTAGGCCTTTGGATCCAAAAGAGGAAACTTACCTACCTGAAGGTAATCAGAGGTAATTAAAATGGAAATTTTGTCTGTTTGAAGGGTGAAACTTTGTAGGTAAGGTACAGTGAGAAAAACTGACAGTCCTTTTCCTTTGGTCAGTAAGATTTTCAGGAAATTGTCTCAATTTTTAGACACTGTGTGAAGTGTCTCCCCATCCTAGATGTTTGTCAGAGTTTAAAATTCCTGTAGAGCAGGAACAAAGGCAAAGGCTTTCGAAGGTGCTTGGTGGTAAATTTGTCCTTTCTGAAAGGTAATAGCTTTTAATATTTTGAAAGTAATCAGAAATATTAAAGAGCAGGAATAAGCTCAGGGGACAAGAGTTTTCTTGGTACTTTTGGGTTCTCAGCTGCCTTGTTGGTTCCTTGTGTAAGTTGGTGTTTATGCTGTTTGATCTCATTTCCCAAAAGTATTTCCCAAGCTGTGCTCAGACAGAGGCTATGGGAAGGAACCCTCAGTGAAATGGAATCCTTCATTCAAGATGAAATAGGATTTTTTTTTCTTTTTCTTGTAAGCTGTTTCCTGGCAAGGTTTTCCTTGGTGACATTTGCTGGGAGGATAACCCATTAATTTGAATCCAAGCACCAGCAGGAGCTAATCTGGATGACACTAGATCATGCTTGGCATTTGTTTCCACACTGGTTAGGTGCCACGTGAAATGTTTCCAGTGTTGACCCATGTTTCCAGCTTTGGAAGCTGTGCTGGAAAGTGCAGTTATGCTAGAAGAGTTGTCTGATGATTTTATTTTGGTTTTATGAAAAGTCCAATGGAAATGTTAACTAGTTCACAGAAAACTCAGGTGCAAGCACAGTTCCACACCTGTGTCAGTACCAAAATGAGGAGCTGGCACACAACTTTCTGTCACTGTTATTTATTGTAATTATTGAGGAAATGCTTAACTTCCCAGTTGAAGATGAGGATTTCAATCTGTCTGCATACACAGCTTAACTTATTCTCGAACCCCACAGAATTCCTCACCACAGCCTCTGTCTGCACATAAAGGGTTCCCAGAATGAGCTGCTTCAGTTGCAAACCTCAGGAACACTGCAGAGCCATGCCTGGAAACAGTGGGTCATGCTCAGAGCTGGCACTCCACGTACCCTTGGGTAGACTGAAGAAGTAGCCAAGATTTAAATACTGAGCACGAAAATGTTTTGATCACTCTGTTCACAGCAGCAAAGAGCTGCTGGTCAGCTTCCCATGGGCATTAACTGAGTTTAAGTGCTCTTCCCAACACAGAGTCAGGGTATGGGATGAGAGAAAGCTTTGAAATCACATGGTTATGGTTATTACATGGTACCAGTTTCATGCTTATTCAGGTACAGGGCAAAATGGTTTTGTTTCAATGACAAGATGTTAAGTGTTTTCATGTGTTCTAATTTCTATTCAAATAAGCAATTATCAGCAATTTACTGGGGTGATAAAGTAGTCATGGAGGGGTAAATGGCTAAAGGAAAAAAAAAAAAAAGAAATTTAGAAATTTGAAATCTTGTATGGACAGTTTAATCTGTGTTGAGATGCCAAAGGGGAGTGTGAGGGTGTGATCTGCTGGGGAAGCAGATTTCTGTTTGTTCTCTCCATTTTGCAGTCCTCAGCACAGGAGGCTTCTACTTCCTACTGTGATATAGGTGAAGTAAGACCATGAGATGGAAAAGGGTTGCATCAGGTTATGGCTGGAGGTGGTGAATGCCCATGGAGAGAAAAGGAATGGGAGGGACCCATGACCAGGGACAGGGCAGAGAGGAGAATCAGAATGGAAACTTCCCTATCTTGGTGGCTGATATTTGTGGCTGGCAAGTGATACTGGCTCATAGATTTGTGGAACTGATTTATCTTGGCTCATAGAAGCAGAAACAAAATTTTATGTCATGCAAACCTTTCACTACATCCTCTACTTAAAAAAAAATAATTCAGGAGCAGTNTAGATTTGTGGAACTGATTTATCTGGGCTCATAGAAGCAGAAACAAAGTTTTATGTCATGCAATCCTTTCACTACATCCTCTAATTAATAAATTCAGGAGCAGCTTCTAGCCCCTGAATTTTTGTCTGTCTGATTTTCAAACCTTGGGTAAAGTCTAACATTCTTGTCCTTGAAGTGCTGTGAAGGAAAAACGTTGAGATTTCAAGTTGTTCTTGCACCACAGCAAAATTTTCAGTGCAGAATCTTAGAACTACCTCACTGCCAGTTCTGGGATATGGGAATTCAGCTGCCTCAGTTCTGGATGATTAGCCCAAAGTATGGCCAAGATTTTGAGTGACCAGGTGAACTTTAGAACATGCTAATTAGTCTTGAAAGATCCCTGGAGTCTGGATAGAAAAGAACCTGCTTTTACTCAAATAAAGGGAGATAGGCAAACTGGTTTCCCTTGAATTGTTCCAGTTTTGAATTCATCCTCAGTTACAATCAATGAATTCCCAACACCAGCAGCTGGATTAATTGTAAATACAAACTTTTATTTTTTTACCAGAATAGGTTGTCTCAGGCCCTGCTTTTTGAGATGAGTGAGACTTTTGCAGTTTACTTGAGTAGAAGCTGGGCCAGCCCCATATTAAAAGCCTGTCACACTGGTGCCTGAGTGATCTGTAATTCCAATGAGACCTTAGGTTTGATGAAGAAATCTTTAATAAGATTGCTTTTGTGTTTAAACAGCCCATTTGTAAGGGCTTCTTTCCTCACAACAATAGTAATTGGATTCCTCAGTCTTCAGTCATTTCATTGCAAGATGTTTCACTCTAAGAAAATAATTTCTAACTCGTGTTTCTTTTCTTCTTTTAACTTAAAAGAGCCTCTTGTCTTCTTTGTGGTCAGTGCAGCCCATTTGTAACTGCCTGCTACGAGCTGAAATCTGTACTTTCTTATCTCCCTTGCTTTGTTTTTCTGTACCAAACTGTAAGCAAGCCCTGAAGTTTGTTCAGATTTGGGATCAAACACTGAATTTTTATTTCTTTTCTCGCAAATTCCTAGGGGGGAAGAATCAATATGCTAACGCTGTTGCATCAAGCTTTCAAATCTATGCAGACATCAATAGGCAGCTGTTCTGTGCTTTTTAGCATCTTGGGCCAAGTTTCTGATTTCAAACAGATTGATGTAAAACCAGAGGAACTTCACAGGAACTTCTCTGGGTTTACACCACTGGCTCAGACGAGGTCAAGCTTTTAAATTAATTCAGGGTCCAAATTTTGATTTTCATTGACTATTTATATAATAATTAGAATTTTATTAGGAATAGGATGTCTGCACCTTCATAGCTACTCCCTTAGGAAATTAAACCATAATTTTGTCATGTTGTGTGCTGCCCAATATGTATAGCTGCTATTATTTGGCAAATGTATATCAAATAGTATTTGCTACTTCACCGATTTAATACAAAATAAAATCCTTTCAAGTCAGAGTAATGTCCTCTGCTTTAAATTTGAAAAAACAAATTAATCCCATGATAGGCTGTGATTTGCAATAAAGTTGATCAATGGGATCTACCTCCACAAATTGCAGAACATACCATTCACATTGTTTTGAGTAATACTGTTGTTTTACCTTGAAGTACATTGCTGTTGCTCCCTGTGTTCAGTATAGCATCTTAAGACTTTTTAATAGAAAGAAACTAAATGAAAATTGATTGATAAAAGCTCCATAAAGGTGTTTATTGTTTTTTGCCCAGGGGTAAAGCAGAAACTTTTGAAAGCCATGTTATTTGTATTAGATTCTGTTTTTCAAAGTGCATGGGCAATGGAGATGTGAACATAAAGGTAGGAAATTGCTTTTAATCATTAACAACTTGCACAAGGACCTTGTAGTACAAG
This sequence comes from Vireo altiloquus, assembly GCA_013396875.1. Classification (NCBI taxonomy): domain Eukaryota; kingdom Metazoa; phylum Chordata; class Aves; order Passeriformes; family Vireonidae; genus Vireo; species Vireo altiloquus. The sequence goes on along the minus strand of VZRF01008122.1, from coordinate 138,495 downwards.
GTGGAGTGTCCACCTTCGTGCTGGATAATGAGGATTTGTTGCAAAAATTGGTGTGCAGAGGTGTAGTGGAGGATTGTGTATGCAGCTGTAGTGCTGACACTGGCATCCACGGCAGCTTGAAGTGTATGCAAATGAAAGAGAAAATACCTGATTAGCTGTGTTATAGTCAGGTACTTTACCAAAAGTGCAGCAGTAGAGACAGGATGTGTTTCAGCAGCAGTTGCCTGTGGGGCCTTTAAAGTTCTTAACTCTTTGGAGCAGAGCCTGAAATAACTCATCCTTCCCTAGTTCTGGGAGTATTCTGGTTTGAATGGGGCAGAACAAATCCATTTTCATCAGTAAGGGAATTTTAGTGATGGGAGGGACTGTACACTGTTCTATTATGTAGGGAATTTATACCCAGAGTAAGTACCTGAAGTAAGTAGCAGGAAAGATGATGTGAATGGAAGGATTCAAGAGGCTTGTGGGAGGGCATTTGTTCTTGGCTGAAGTGAGGAGACACAGGCTTGAAAACACCTACTCCAGGCAGGAATCTGCTACATGACTGCCCTTAACCCCTGCCAGACTGAGGAACCAGCTCAGCTGTGAGTGAGCAGGCTTGGGCTCAACATGGGGGTCTTGGGGTTAAGTTTTTTGCTGTACAGAGGTCATTTTTCCCCAAGTAACCCAAACTGAAGTGTCCCTAGTTCTGAAGATATGTGAATGTGTATGGTCAGAAGCTTATTCCCTGCTCCCCATAACTCATAGAAGGAGAAAAGCCCAGCAATTTGCTTCTTTGGGTGCTCAAGATCATTTTGGACTCTCGGGTCTTCATGGGGCCTTTTAGGATCATTAAACCATCTTCAGGATCATTAAATGACTTGGGCCGTGCCCACTCTTTGCATGTTAAAGGTAATTATTCGAAGAGGTTGAAGGGGGTCTGGCCTCTCTGTAACCAGACATGAGGGCAGTGGGAGGCTTGTGTGGTGTCATCCTTGTCCCAAGATCTGGGGACACAGTGGAGAACTGACCCTTGGTAGAGGTAAACTGGTTTAGTCATGACATCCAGTTCCTGACTTGGAAAGCCTCCAAACTGAACAGAAAATCAAACCCCAAACTGGAATAGGTTTGGGAAAATGGCAGCTGATGTGACTTGCTCGAGATCTTGCAGCAGCTTCGGTGGCAGAACCAGAACTGAGTTCTGGAGGCTGGTGCAGAGGAGATTGCAACGGATTAATCTGCTCTATTCCTTACCCACAAGAGTGTAGTTGAATTTCTCTACTGGATCTGCTCTGTTTTTTACAGATTGAGAATGAAGGATTTTTACATGGGTTCCTGGTGGCTGGGGGGTTGTTCAGCTCTGTTTGTGCAGTACAGACACTTTAGAAATGGCATTCACACCAAGGCTGTTTCTTACTGGGAAGGTGCCTATGAAAACCAAGCAGAAAGTGTCTCTGCTTTCTCTTTTACCAAAGATGATTTTCAGTTTATCTTCTTAGGCTGAAGGAAAAAAAATAAAATTGTTGAATTTTGCTAGCGAAAAATGAAAAAAAAATTGTATTAAACAGCATTCTACTTTTTGTTTGAATATGCTATCAGCTAAATAATTTATATAAAAAAATTCAAGCTTCAGTTCTAGAAAAGATACTTGTAGTCAGAACATAGTTTAACAAAACTCAGTAATCTAAAAGTGAAAACATTAATTCGTTTCTGCACACTATATAAATCCATGTAAACTAATAAGATTTATTTCTTTTATATTTGGAGAAGGAAGAAACTTTAATTGGAGAAAGTTCAAACACTGTAGTGATAAAAACCACGTTGCTGCATACACAAGTAGTGTGTGTATCTGTAAAATTGCATTGCTTTATCCTGTAGGTAGCTTCTGTAGTCCTTACTCAATGTACATATGTTCTTTAAAAAGAACAAAAAAGAATTAACAAACTTTCATAGCTGTGTTGTACAGCATATCCCACATGATGGGATTTCAGTTACATATTTAAGAAATAGATATTTTCAGGCATGATTGCTCAGTGCACACAAACAATTGCAGTGGCTGTGCACAAATTAAACAGCAATGCACAGCCAAGACTAAACTCTTTCAAGGTCAGGCCCTACAAATCCACTGCACATCATCTGTGCTAAGAGTTGGCAGTGGGACGTGAATGAAACATGTGACAAACATATGGAAAATATATTCCTTTGTTTTGTATGTTTAAAAAATGGATTATACTCAACGTGCTACTGCCTTTGAGGGCTGTAAGATAAAACGTTGCAAGGTTCATTGACTTTTGAGATGGGAATCCTGGGTGCAGCCCAGATGGAAGCCTGATACAAAAAGCTGCTCTCGTCTCTGAACATTATTAGCCCCAAAGAGCTGAAATTCCTTTTAGGTTTATTCCCACCCACTTTAAAACAATATGTGTGCAAAGAGTTTCCACTTGGTTTTGTTCCTGGGCTGACCTGAAGTTTAAGCACTGAGGAGAATGTGTTTTAGGAGAAGGTTGGCTTAAAAGTTCTCTTAATGGCACGGACACTGAGGGCTTTGGGAGATGTAAAAAGCCCTTGGACTTGCTTTGGACTGATTGGACTTCCAATCTTGGACTGCCCCAAGGTTGCTCCAGTGCAGCTGTTCTGGTGCTTGTAGAGAAGATGGTTTAAGGAGGTTGTGTCCCCCGTGGGTCTCATTCTCAGTGACATCTTGATAGTTCTCTTTCCTCACCCTTCTTGGACTGACAGTCATTTGGGAATCAGATCTTTGAAGTGATATTGTCTAATATCCACATTCCACTTTTTCACTTCTTTTCGTTTTATAAAGTTTATTTGTATATGCCATCATTTCACAGTGATTCCTTAGAAATACTTGCACTAGCAACTGTAGGTGGGAGGGAAGGTAAGTGAGGGTATTGGTGCTGCTGGTACCAGAATCAACCCTCAAATTACACCTGCAGTGTCTTGTGACGCTTTTGGAGTCATAAATCAGCCTGTTTGGCAGGCTGGTGTTTGCACAGTGTGTGTATTCCTGTGCAGTGGTGAGCATCTCCAGAGGCAGGGTGTGAGAGGGGCATGGCAGGGATACCCTGACCTCTGCCATCCCCAGGAAGTGTCATTGTCACAGGGAACAGCACTGCAGCCCAGGAGACACAGCAGCTTGTTGGTACCCACAGGAGCAGACCCCTCCATCCCCTCTCCTGCCTTTCCTTTGGGAAGCTCCCACTTCCTCCACTGCAATCCTGAGCGGAGGTAATTCAGGCAGGAAAATACCTTATTAAGCTTATTTTCATACTGGTTTTGCTCCCTGAAGTGCTGATGGAAGGGGTTCTGCAGTTCATTCAAGGCACCTCACCACTTACAGGGAAGTGGGACCTCCCTTTTTGGGGTCTGGGTTAAACCACACATGGGTAGGAACAGCTCAAGCAGCTAAACTAGTCTTAGCTGATCTGGGGGTGAGTACAGAAGGTGAAAAGATGCCTTAAACTTAACTTTTTTCTTTCCTTCTCGCAGATTTATGCCAAATAGGGAATGGAGAAATTGGCTCAAAAGCCTTTTGTTTTTTCCTGCTCATTTTCTGTTTGTTGTTTTTCTTTTCAAGTAGACTTCCAGGCTGAATGCAATTTTCCTGTGGGAGTAGGTGCCGAGTTCTGTCTGTGTTTTCATCTCCATAGCTGACAATAATAAAAATTCCAAACAACTTCCCCCACATTCCCTGCTTTGCTGTTGTCATGTTTTCTGCTGGTTGACAAAGTCACCTCTGCGGCCTTAATATCTGAGTACATTTGTTTTGCAAAGTGCTGGGAGCTGCATGGCTTGTTGATGTTTTCAAAAGCTCTCACAAAAGCTGTTGATACACTGCATGTTGCACGGTTAAGGATTTAGGAATTTTCCACTCCCACTCCCCAACTGCTTTTTGGATGAGTGTTTGTATTTCTCTAAAGCACCCTGCAAACACCTCCTGTCAGGAGGGGATGGGAGAGAGGCTGAGGATATCAGCAAGGCAGCCTGTCCTTCCTTGAAATATTACTTGTACACTGGGAACCTGAAGGAAAATCATTCCAGGAATTCCTTTCATGTGCACAACCCTTTCGATGGAAGTGAAATCCCAAACCACTTAGAAGGGTTTATTTTGTGGAGTTGAATCCTCCTCTTTTCCCATTCCTCCCTTGCCTGTTTCCTCCTTCCACCTCTAGGCATTTCGAAGTGTGACTTGCCTGATCACTAATTTGTTTTACCTGTTTGAAGATGAGGAAAAAAAAATACCCAAGAGCAAAAAAAGAGTTGTTTGAGAGATGCTGTTTGGGGAATAACTGAGAAAACAGGAATAGGTTTAACTGTAGCCTGCAGCTGGTGTGTGGCTGGAAGAGGAGCAAAGTCTCCTCTGGCCAAAGGAGGGAAGGAAAAGATTTGGTCTGACAGTTTATTCTAAGTGGTGTTGCTTGGACACTGCAGTAGCAAATTAGCTCTGAATAAGAAGGGAAAGGAAGACAAATCACTTTACTTCAGAACACCATCATGTTTTTAATGTGGGTTTTGTTTATTCAACTGCTTTTTCATGGATATTGGTCTCCTTGCACCACAGCGTTACATGTAAGTTACTGATCTTGGTCATCTGCTCTTAGGCAGTGGTGTAAGATGCTTTTGATGCATTGTGTCTTGAGGAATCCTCAGGAGCCAAATAACATAGCTCCCTTTAAACATTAACTTGTGTGCTCCCAAGTCCTGATTTTAAAAGATTGCATCTTGCAGAACTGCCAGACTATGAACCTTGCCAAGCATGAACTTCTACACGGTTCCAAAATGACAGGAAAAATAAAATTGGCTGAATTAACCGGTGAACCAGCTTCCCCTTTCCTATACCTTCAAGTAATAGCAGTAAACATCATTAAAACCATTCACTTTTTAGTCAAATATTGTGTGACTAAAAGACACTTTAGACCACAAAATACTTTCCCATAAAAGGAGTTCCAGGCTGGATGCATATAATGTAGGAGTTCAGAAATTCACTGGCCTTCATTTCAACCCTGTGCTGTACAAATCAAATTGCAAATGAAGCCTGCTTCTGTTGGATGGTGCCAACCATCTGATACAGAGATCTTGGCTGACTACTCCTCATGTGTCTTAAGGGGATATAAGAAATGAATATTTGTAATTTTTATTACTCTTTGAAAATACCATCTTTTTATGCCTTATAAAAACTACTTGATCAATTTTCCTCTTAAATCAATTATCACAGGGCCTTTTGTCTTTTCTGCAGACTGTTAAGCTTTTGCCTCTCAGAGTTTATCTTAATAATCACAAAAAAATCCAATGACCCATAACAGGATTCCCATTGTTCCTTGTAATGTTTTACTCTGTGTACAATTTGGAGATGCCTGGTTCTGAGTGGGGCTGTGATTGAGAGTCGGTTGGGGCACGAAGAATATGAGCAGAAAGCTGATGGTATCTCTTCATTTCCAACCAGGTCAGCATTTTTCCTTGCATCCAGACCCTAAGCTGCAGTTTGATTTTAAGTTTCCCTTGATGGCTGTGCTGCTCGGACTTCTGTTGTAAAAAAGGAAATAAAAAGTACATGGAATTTTGTTATTTTAAGCTTGGCCTGTCAGTGCCCCAGTGCAGGCTGCTGGGGCCAGGGGGGTGCTGGGCAGGGGAAGGTGAGTGTTGCCCATGCTGACTGCACCCCTGGAGAATGGACTGTGGAAGGAAGGGTTTTGTGCCTCCAAATGTTCTTCCTCTTCGTATTCTGGGCTCAAGAAACTTGTCTGAGTAGGAAGTCAACCCCATTCATGCTGCATTGATTTCTCTCCAGTGTTAATGAGAGTGAATTATCACAATGGTGAAAGATATGTTGGTTTTTTTATCATGTATTTGTTACATTTCTACTTGGCTTGTATCAGGATGACAGATTATTTAGTAAAAATGCTTTTTTTTTAATTATTATTTTAGAACCAAATATTTCAACTCTATAAATGGATAATTACACTGATTATTAAAAGTATTTATCAATTCTATTAATGGATAGTTACCCTACTTATTAAATGTTTGCTTAGTGTCAAAGTTTTCTCAAAGTGTGTGCCTGCCATATGCTAATGGCAAGCTGGTTAATACTATTTATTCCAGCCTACATGTTTTCCAGCAAAATGAATTCATAGAAGGAATTTTGTGTGCATGAAAAGTGATGTGGATTCAGAACAAGCAATTTTTCAATTTCCCATCATCTGTTGGAACCTGATTCTGAGAACTGTGTTTGCTTATTGTGAATGCAATCCCAATTTACTGAGTTTCTTACAACTCAAAACCCTGGGCTGCATAAAGAGTTGTGGATGAAACCTTCAGTCAAGCAGAGCTGGGTCCTTTAGGTGCTTTACACTGCATTTTCTAGCACAGGGAATCAAGTGAGAAGGGGAAGTAGCAAGCGAGGAACAGAACAGCAGAGCTATGGGGCAGGATGCCTCCTCAATGATTATCATCATTATCAAAGTGTAATTTATCCCATTAGCCAATTCCATTAAACAGGTTCAACTGACTCTTCTTCTCCTGCCACATTTTAAAGTGTTTATACCTCGAATGAGTGAAGGATGTATTGTTTGGCATGACAGCTTGCTTTGTGTGCAGCTACCTCTTTATTTCAATCCAGTGACTGACAAAAAGTAGGAGTGGGTCTTTTTGATGTAGTGTAGGGAATTATTTCCTGATTTGACATGCTAATTGATTGGGGATTTCTTATTATATTAAGGAATATTCATCCTGAATTGCTCAGCAGAACAGCATTGGTGCATTGCAACAAGAGGATAAAAATGAGGGATAAACAAAAAGGAGACATATTTAAGCATATTTTTCTGTGTTGTGATTATTACCCATGGTTAATAATCTTTTTACCCTCTCCTCACCTTCAACCCTGTGTTTCTGTTTCTGAAGTGGCTTCAGAACTTCTATTGAGAGATAATGGAACTTCTAAAAACAATTTTAAAGTAGTGCCAGTTGAAAAAACTAATCGTGTTCACATAAAAAGTTGACAATCTGCATGCTTTCACTACAAAACCGAAGTTGTGATTTGAATTTTGGATTTTCCCCTCTCTTTTCAATGCCAAATATCAAAAGGATGGTAAAGGAAGAGAGAGGAAAAACACTGAGAAGCTCTTTGGTAGCAAAGGAAAGACCCTGTGCAAAGAAAAATTCACACCACTCAGCTGAGCGAAATCTGGTTTTGTGGCATTACTGCAGGTTTAAGCTCTTCTACATGGTCTGGGCAATTACATCTTCAGCCTTGAAATTAAGATCATGGAATCATAGCCTGGTTTGGTTTGGAAGGGACCTTAGGGGTGATCTCATTCCAACCTCCTGCCATGGGCAGGGACACCTCCCACTGTCCCAGGCTGCTCCCAGCCCCAATGTCCAGCCTGGCCTTGGGCACTGCCAGGGATCCAGGGGCAGCCACAGCTGCTCTGGGCACTCTGTGCCAGGGCCTGCCCACCCTCACAGGGAAGGATTCCTTTCTAATATCTAATATAAATTGAGACTGTCAGTTTAGAGCCATTCCCCCTTGTCCTGTCACTCCAGCCCCTTGTCCAAAGTCTCTCTCCATCTCTCTTTAGGCCCATTTAGGCACTGGAAGGTGCTCTAAGTTCTCCCTGAAGCCTCCTATTCTCCAGGCTGAACATCCCTAAACTCTCTGTCTCCATAGCTGTGGCATTCCAGCCCTTGGAGCATCTTCATGGCCTCCTCTGGACCACACCAAGGTGCAGCCGATGTATTCCACTGTTGGGTAGAAATAGGAATATCAATGAGCACTAGGGCTGGCAAGATGCAGGCAGGGGGCAAGCACAGGCTCAGCACAGCATTTAAAAAAAAAAAAAGAACCAAGGAAGTGAATTGATTCTTTTTATGAAAATTTTTCTGTAGGGAGGAAGTTGCTCTGACTTCTGGAAGGAGCTGGATATTCCATCACATTCCTGTGTTTCAATAAATGGAAAATACAGTGATGATGACGCTGATTGTTTTTAAAATGAAACTGTCTGTAGTTATCTCTAGAGATAATAATCCCCTGCTGGTTTAGTGCTTCCCTGATTTCGTTTGTATAAATGTGGAGGATGAGACATGGCAAGGCTGTGTTGGCTCCCCCACGACACCTCCCAGAGCAGTGTCTCATCTCGCCCACCTTCCAAAATACATTCCCTGAATTGATCCTATCACTGGGGTGCTTTAGTTCTCTGATTTTTTTTAATACTGGACCAAAAGCTTGAACGTAGCAATATTTTCTCGCGCTGATTTTACATTTTTACTGGAAAGGAATTAATTTTGGCCCTCTGATTTGCACCGCACATGAGAGCCTGTGGCATGACTGAATGCTGGGGGAGGGTTTAGCATCTCAGAGGGCAGAACAGCTGCAGCCTGGCATCCAGGTACTCAAATAGTGCTGTGCAAAGTGGGTGGGGTGGATGGATGGTTACTATGGGATGGATGGTTACTATTTCATAGCTGTTTCCATTTGCCTGAGTGTGGGTGGCTCCATGTGAAGGAGAAGGTTCAGGATTTGTAGGCTTACATTCTTCTTGCACACAGGAGCCTGGATGAGGCTGCTTTTGATGACTGCTGTGACAACTGCTCCTTTCTAGGGGGCAGTTTGGTCTTGCATCTACCTTTTAACTTTTTTGTCCAAGTATCTGAAAGTACTTTTCAATAATTTAGATTCATTATTTGCATTTTAACAAGATATAAAATGGGAAAGAAAGTGGAGAGAGGCTAAACATACAAGTCAGTTGCTTATAGTGACACTGGGATCTAAACCAAATTTGCCTAGTTCCCACTTTTTGTAGGTACTTTAAGATAATTGTTACTTAAGATTTTTGTGCATTTATTTCAGGCATGCATCATGGTTTACCCATGATAATTCTGTGTAGAAGTGCAGCCATGGATTGGACAAGGTAGAGGACTTCTGGAAAGGGATTTGTAGAGCCCAGTTAGAGCTCTCTTCTCCAAATTCTGTCAGTATAACAGCTCGTTTCAGAGCCTCAGTATGCCAGTGCTTCATTGGAAGAATATATTATCCAAATACCAAGCTGAAAAGGGTGTAAAGTGTAATTTGAGGGACGGTCACGAGGAGCAAACCCCCGAGGAGTGAGACTTGTGATTTTGCCAGGCTATGAAACACCACCAAGGGGTTAAACATCCCCCACTCCATATGAAATGACAACAAGCTCTTGGCAGCTTTCCCCATTCTTTATATAACACTTCCAAGCGCTGAAGCTTGTATCCTCCTAGTAATGCTTTTAATTTGTGCTCTGCTGGGGAGAGGCCAAGATTTAATCGAAATCATTAGAATGTCTTTGCTTGAAGTAGCTGAGGGCTTGTAGTGAGCTGGAGGAGGTTACTTCAGAATAATTAAAAGAAATACATAAGGTCACCATTGGTGTCTGAGCTATTCCAGACACCAGGTTCAAGGGGGAAAGGTTGAGTTTAATGACAAGTCCTCTTAAGTAGGATGCTTGCACAGCCCCATAGTTTTAATAATTAAACTTTGCCTTTTTCCCTTCCCACACACCTGCCCAAGTGACTTTGTTTCTAGTTTCATCTCATTGCAGCAAATACGGGCTCAAACTAAAACCCAGGAGCCAGATTTCTGAGAGATTCAGGGCTTTGGGAGCTCCACCACCTAGATCTAAATCTCAGTATTCTGGTTTATCTTTTATCTCTAAAATGGGATGAATTCTAATGGTTCTGTAAGCGTGCACATGTGTGTGTGAGAGAGAATATGGTTGTGTGTGTGTGAGCACGAGTGGGTGTTTATTTACAGCCTCAGCTGAGATCTGCTCTTGAACTTTGACTCCCTCCGCTGAAGTGGGACTATCAGAATACAGGTGCTGCTGCTTTCAGTGTGCATTGGGTGTCCATGCATGGATTTCAGTCCTGTGTGTGCCTGGAAGACAGTGCCACGCTCTGGATGTGTGCACAGGAAAAAGAACTGCTGGGGTAATGTTGAGGCATAATACATGTGCTAATTGTGTAGTGTAAATAAGAACATGCACTTTCTTTGTTGGTTGTGTACTAGACAAAGAACATACCCAAAGGAAAGTTGAAAAAAAAATTAGTTTTCATATTTCTTGTCCTAATGTTGTACAGACAGGGATGGAGTGGACTGGCAAGTGATGAATTTGTGTGTGAAACTGTCTTTTTTGAATGACTTTTTATGCCTACATTTGAATACAGCCTCTTACAGCAGAGTAGGTTCAAATAATGAACTAATAGTGAATGTTAAAGATTTAGGGAATTGTCTGTGAACTTTTGACCCTGGGAATATAAGGAGGTTTGCTTTTCAGGAGAATTAGTCTAGCTGGGCTAATGGGTGCCAATAAGGGCTGTAAGCAGTGTGTCAGGGACCAAATCTTTTAATTAACCGCTGAGTGAAAAGTAGTTTGGGAAATGCAATAAGTCAGATTCAGGTCAGATCAAGCAGAATAATATGTGGGCAAAGATGAAATTAACATACTAGGAAATGCAAGCTGAAAATCTCCAAACTTTCCTTATTAGACTGATAGAAAATGGGATTTACTTTGATTGCTTCAAGGAAACGTGGCACCTGCTTTTACTGACTCCTTCTAGCAAGGTTTAGATTCTCCTGGCCAACATCATCTACAGATGAAAGAGATTAAAGTGGATTAAACTGGAGACATACCACGGTCCAGCTTTGAAATGAGTGTGACTTGTGGTGCAGGCTGGCTCGGCACTGGCCTGGGCTTCAGTGGTTTTGTTCAAGTCTGAGATGCCCACAAAGTTACAGCAAGGATTAAATTGCTGGTGAGCTACTGCCTCTTGTCTTTCCTGACAAATAGAGTTGCCTCTGAGCTTCTTTGCATTCTCAATTTTTCTGAGTCTACTGTCTGTTGCTTTGACAGTGACATTTTAACTTCTCCTGGAGCAGTTTGTCTTTTTGTCCTGGGCTTGTATCATCCCTGTCACAGCCATGTCACGAAATCATAGAATTGTTTAGGTTGGAAAAGACCTTAAATATCACCAAGTCCAACCCAGCACTGCCCATCCCACCACTAAACCATGGCCCCAGGTAGTACCACAGCCATGGGACTTTTAAATTCCTCCAGGGTGGTGAGTTAGGGTGAGCTCCACTAATTATTAACACAATATGGATAATTGCATTCAGTATTGTCCTGTAGATGGAAGGATCTCAATTTTAATTATACCTTATTAACAAAATTAGTAGGATCAGAACTACATCTGGAGGGTCTGGAAGGTAAACCAGTGCCTGTCAACGTATCATTGTAGAGTAAGGTTTAAATTATTAGCTTAGTTCACATCTAATAGGATTTTAATCCTATTCTGATTGTTCTCTGTGGACAAAAAGTATTATTTTATAGAAGGGCTATACCTTAAATTTTGGTGTGGAAAGCTTTGAAATTAATGGGAAAACTCCAAGTAAGCTCAGTGGGCTTTGGATTGATCCATTTTGAGTCTTTTCCATCAACACTAAAATTCAGATAGGCCTTGAAAACTGATTGTGGGTCCCTAATTTCCTAAGTATCATTATCAACAAAGATAATGTGGCATCTGATCTGCCAAATAACTTATTCAAACCTCCACTAATGTCTCAGTCATCACAAACTACTTAAGTAATTTATTTAATTGGAAACTGCACTAATTGCAGTGTTACATGCACTGCAGAGTAGTGAGAGATTCCATAAGATCAGAAACAACTTCCCAAGCCCCATTGCATTTCCTCCTTGCTTTCTGACTGGCTTGAGAGTTGCAAAGGTTAGCTGGGATAATATTTTCTTTCTTCATAATTGTTGCAAGGTGCACTCTTTGCCAAAAAATAAAAGGGCTAAATTAAATTCACTGACTTAAAATCAGTTCTGCTGTCAGCTACGATACATATTTAATTGTTCTGTCTGTGTGTTGTTGGGCTGGAACAGTTTCAAACAATCTACCAATCATGAGCAGGAAAAAAAAAAATCATTAGAAAATCAATTTCTGCTTAATTGAAGATCTTTCTTCCAAATGGGAATGAAGGAAGATTTATAACCTCGGATTCACTGGCTGTATAACGATGGCACTTGAGCTTGTCAGGGTTTCTGTTTGGTAGCTGTGGCATGGACAGCTTTTACTTTTCCATCTGCTGTGGGTCAGCACAGGGAGGACCCTGGGCAGCAAAGGGCTGTGATACCAACGAGGTGGAGCACAGGAGGTTTGCAAATCCAGGGTGGGAAAGAAGGCATCCTACAGGGAGGAAGCACAGCAGCAGAGGGGAATTTCAAATGCTTTGTTTATTTATACATTTCTTCTGAGTGGAAATTACAGCGACTGGCTCTTGGAGACAGCCTTTTGGCATCTGAGTGCTGATGCCAACACCGAGGAAATTCTGTACCCCAGTGCCCTTGGGGCAGTTCATTCTCTGCTCCCAGAGACAAATGTTCACAAAGGTAAAACTCCTGTCACTACTCAGGCTGAGAGCTTTACCACCGATTTCAGTAGGATCAGCATTTCACTTCATCTGAAAACTTGTAGTCTAATTTTCTGTTGAAAACTGAGCGAATCACAGTGTGGTTAAATGGCAGCAAGCAAGGAAAGCATAGGAAAATGGAAAACTGACAGGAAAATTAGACTTGTGACTGTAGATCCTTTCCCCTTCCTGATTTCTCCTGCTGTACTGAGAAAATGCAGCCCCAACCTCCTTTAAGTTCAAAATGAGTGGAAGAGTGTCATGGTGTAAATACCAAGCAATAGCTAAAAGTGAATTTACCAAAGTTCAATAAACATAAAAATGATGAATTTAGATGTCATGTAATTAACTCAGAATTACATGAGCAATAACCAAGTAATTACACCTTTAATAATGCATTAAACTTGTCAGGAATACTTAGTCATTCAACTAGAATTTAACAAGATAGCCTATAGCAAGTTACAGTAATTAGATATCACAACTGAAAACATTGACAGTTCCTAATTGATACCTTTTATTATAAAGTTAAATGCCAAACATTTCTTTTGAGTGTATTAAGGAATAATATTAGCTGTGTTTAAGACCATGCTGCCTACCCTTATAAATTGCATGCAGGTATAAAAAAAAAAATGAACAAAACCCTAAGAAAAAAATATATATCAGCTAAACCTATCAAGCAGTTACACAAATGGAGTTCAAGTTCTCACTCCTGTGACTTTAACTACAGCCTAAGAGCATCTGCTCCCTGGCAGGTCTGTCAGCAGCAAAGGGAGGTGGAATAAAAAACTTTGTGAAGCAGGTAAAGAGAATAACATTTGCATCAGCAGGAGGATGCTTCTCTTCAGTGGGAATAAGGCACCCTGCAGCCTCTGCAAGGGTAGGGCAGGGAGAATAAACAACCTGAGGACCTGGGCTTGCTAATGACTAAATCAGATTGTTTAGACTACAGGAGAAAGGGTTTTGGAGAAAAAGATGGAATAGAATTGAAACTATGTGTTTGTTTGCTGCTTCTTAAAGTGGGAGATATTTCTGCTGGTTTTATGTTGTTCAGTCTATTCTCTTCAGTCTATTTGCACAGGCAAATAATATTTTTCTTCTTTTTTTTTTTTTTACTGTAACCATGCCAAAAAGTAAAATTTGTTCCAGAGGAAACTGAAAGAATAATGTAAAGAGAAAGTAAAAAATAAATATTTTTGTCAACTTTAAATGTAGTTTTTCTGAAATAAAAAGGTATCATTAAATTCTATTTTATAAAACAACTTTTAAACCATTTCCTTATTTATAACAATAATATCCACATTTTGCCTGAATTCTCAAAAATTTTTGTTTTCATAAAGTTAATCTCTTTAGCAAATTTGTTGAGGGAGAAAGAATGCAATCTTATTCTGGATATGTGCTGGAATCTCTGATGCTTAGTGGAACCATCTGTACTTCAAACCAAACTAAGCAGAGATTGATGGTGTCTGTGTGAAGCAGTAGAGATCAGCTGGAATCATCACATACATCTTTTGTCATTTCTTTTTTCATCTGTATAATTACAAGTCTTATCAGGCTGCATGCTGAGCTATGGCTGATTGTCAATAAGACCTCTCTTGATTGCATCGTATATAAATATTCCATGTCAATCTTGCAGGATGCAATTCCAGGGGCCAAACATTTGTACCTCAGTCCATGGATAAAAGCCCAAGGTCCTGGGCTTTTTTGCTGCACTGATAATCAAATTAATTCCTAAAAGGGAGGCTCACAGATACCAAGTGGTTAATTCCCCCTCACCCTGCTCCTCTGCTTGGGTCTGTGGTGGCTCTGCTGAGCCCTTCTCTCCAGATACATAAGATTATTCATGAAAATGAAACTACTGCGTTTATGTTTACATGATCCTCAGCCAGTTGCATGGCAACTGGAGTTGTCTTTACTTTTATGCATATTAAAAACACTCAATAGATACCCTTTCAATAATTAATTGGTAATGAATGTAGAGGCTGTAGAATGCTTTATCCAAAGTGTTTAGGCTTTATCCGGTGGTTAAACTGGATAAACAAGCTTTGTGTTTCTTGTTAGGACTTCTTTCACAGGAGATGCCATAAACTGTTCTAAAAAATACCAGGCAGCAAACAAAACCCAGGAGGAGCTGAGCGACCCGGGCAGTGTCAAGGCCAGCCGAGCGTTTGTGTTTGCAGGGCACAGGACAGCAACTCTGAGGCAGAGCAGACTGAAAAATCTATGCTGTGAGGGAGGCAGTGGAGATTTTCAATCCATTTTCAGCTCTTCTGATGCTCATGACACCCACCCAGTGCCTGCCTCTCTCTTTGGCCACAGTGGGCAGGTTCCTCCTCGGAACTGTTGATGCCAGAACAGTGATGCTGTGGCTTGAAACAGCCCTGGAGTGCTTCCTCTCCTCTCTTCAGTGACTGTGACATAAAGGGTTTCCATTGCATGGAGAAAGTGAGTGTTTGCAGACTCAATGAATATTTTTCTTGTTCCTTCTTGCTTTTTTCCTGGCCCGTTCCAGAGGAAAAAGAAAAGGAAAGGTCAACTCAGCTGTGTCTGCATCGCTTGGCAATTTGACCTCCCTGTCAGACCTTTGTGCTTCTCTTGATGGAGGTTTGGGATTCCAAAAACTACACTGGCTGGGACTGGCCAACATTTCCTCCTTGAAATGTGAGCAGGAATGTGAGCAGGATTTTTCTAAAAAAAAAAGGACAGAGGCAAACAACTGTTTTCTGCACGGTTGTTATACTTGTTTTAGCATAAGATGAAATAAGAGGTTTCTTCACTCTCTGAAAGTCTCCTTTGGCCTCGTGTAACTGGACCAGAGCACTGAGGGATGCTCGTGCCTTGTAGAAGAGTTGTACACCTGCTTGTTTGGCCCTAGCAGCACTCCCTGAGTTCCCCAGTGAAGTCAGGCACGGCATTGCTTGTCCCCTTGCCTGGAGCACATCTGGAGTCACCCCTTTGTCCCGAGGAGTATCTGCTCACAGATCTGCACACACACCTCACAAGAGGTGTCCTCGATGACCCTGGGAGCAGCAGCAGCACGTGCCAATTATTCGGCTGATGCTTCTTCCTTCCTGTCAGCACTAATGTAACAGAAGGAGCCAACCATGTTGTTTTGTTTACATATGAATGTCCTCACGTGTGTGGGATTATATCCACATAACACACACAAACCCCTTTGCTGCTATGGAGGCTCTTCTCTCAAACATGACTTTGGGGTGCCTTAAAACGAGGTGTTCCCAGCAGCAGGGATGGGAACCCCCCAGCCAATCTGCATATCTGCTCCTGCAGCCCCTCAGGTGGGGGCACAGTTACCATGGCTGCAGGATGCAATCACGGCGAGTCATATAAATGAAGGACACTATTGATTGTTCATTTTTGCACACACCATTACATGCACACACTCCTGAAAATAAGGCTCGGGGCATAATTGGTTGCCAATGGAGCTTCACCAAGTTGGCTACATACATTTGGTTTCCTTTATTTTTACGTTTTAGAGAGCTGTTTGTGCTGATTCACAGAACCTGTCTTAGGGCCTTAAATTTCCTCCTAGATGTTTCTCTCTACATTGCTCTTGTATTCTGTACCTAAAATAGATGATGTGGTCAGCCTTTTGTATATGCTTGTTGTGTTCTGCTTTAGCTCTACAAAGCAAGGAATTAGGTGTTCCCCAAAAGGCTTCCCAAGTTTGTTCCCAGAAACAAAAGCACAGGAATTTCTTGAAGGCTTGACACAAGATATGTGTGGAGGCAAATTTGACAGAGAAGTTGATGAGTTTACTACAGAGCAAGTTGCTGGGGATAAAAAGCAGAACCTCTCTCGAAATCCAAAGATTACTCAGCATATTGAGGACTCTAACGTTGATACTGAGGGTGGGAAGTTGCCTTGGGTGCTCTCCTGGGCTCATCACCCATGTCAGCACCCTTGAGCACAAAGGCTCCTGTGTTGTCCCAGGCTGCCAGCTGATGAAGTGACAATGGGGTGTGATAATTTGCCAGCCAGTGCTGGATTACAGAGCCACTGCAGTCCATGAACACTTCCTAACAATCCTGTATGGCTCTGCTTTGCTGAACCTGAAAGGCATTAGAGTAAGGACTCAAAAAAGCTGAAGCCCATATGAAGTCATGACTGTTCCTGGGGCAGCAAAATTAGAGGCTTTCAGATAATTTTTGAGCCAGTTTGAGGCTGGGAGACATATGTTTAAAGGATTTTCTGCAGACAAGCCCAGCATGTTGTGTATAGGCTTTATGTGAGGGGAGAGCCTCTGGGCTGCTGTACAAGTGACCTGCTCATCTTCCCTGATGTGGAGAGGAGAAGGGGTTCAGTGAGTTAGCACATAAGTATTTTTATAATAACTTTTAACTTTAGGTGCTGTAAACTCTCAGGTCCATCCCCCCTTTTTTTTTGTGGTAGTAATTTTGTTGAAAAATCACAGTTTAGTGATGCTTTCTTAAACACTTAATCTAAGTGTTGTTCGCTCAGAGCTGATCACAAGTAATGCCGGCAGGGGCTGTGGCAGCAGATGAGGGAGACTTTGATGGCTGTGCTGGGAAATGTCCTGTTCCCCCAGCCTGCTGCTGGTCTCCAGGTGTTAGCTGCAGTGTCCTGGTCCCGTGGGCTCTGCTGGTACATCTGTGTGCCTGTGAAGGAGGACAGTAAACACACTGGAGTGGAACCCCTTAAAAAAGGTTTGGTTTTGGTCCTTACTATTTTGTTGCAGGCAGTTAAAGGGTCAACATGAAGATGGGATTGATCCAAAGGAATTAAGAGATAATGGGGGAAAGAATGTCTCAGTTAAGACATCCTTCCACTTCTATTATTGTAGTCATGAAAATGGTGCACAGAAGACTTTCTCTAAAGCTACAAAAGTTAGTCCATAATTTTTGTCATGTATTACCTGTATTCTAGCTGCTGCATGAATTGTCCTTTAATGACATGCACTGTGTAATAACCTAGATAGATAGATACACCTTAACTATTGTCTTTTCCAAATGGTGCAGGAGCACTGGACCGGTGCATTACACGATGAATTGAGCAATCAGGCTGTAGATGTTTAGTCTGGAAAGGTCCAGAGAATATATTTCCCATACCACCTACTCACCACAGAATGTTTCCAGTGACTTACTTAAGACCTAATGAAAAAGATCAAAAGGCTTTTGTATTACACTAGAGGAAAAGAGCAGCAAAAGTCAAAGTCATCAGCAGTGTCCTAAAGCCTGGGAACTGCAAGTAACTTGCTGAAATTCCCAGGAAATCCTGGGATGCTGGTAGCACAGGCAAAAAATCTTCAGTGATCTCTATCAGTAGGGCTTGGAGGAAAACTCTGTCCTTAATCCAAGATTTTGTGATAAGCTGAGCTCAATGTACACAGGTGAGATATTACCAAAGAGTAAACACTGGCTCTCATGTTACTGTAGGTCCTGATTTGCCCTTCTTGGTGTCCTGTTCTTGTTAGAGATCAGGGGAAAGCAGTAAAAATCCTCAATTTTCCCCCTCTGTGATCCTTGCAGCAAAGTAGTGGAAGCCCTGAAAGATGGGATTAACCCAATGTAAAGATGAGATGGGCATGCTGTGAGAAGATTTAAAGTAACATATTTATTGTGTCCTTATTGAAAGTATTAACCTTTTGTGACAGGATGAGAGAAGTGAAGTTAAGATGACCTGGCTGGTTTATAGCTGTGTAAGTGTGCACAGATATCCCTGCTTTGGATAGCAAGGGGAGTTTTCAGTGTCCACCAAAATCTAAATTTCAGACTTTGTCTTATTAAAGCCCTGACTCAGCAGATCCCTCCAGCATTGTTTTGCTTTCAATTACATTATGCACAAACTGGCTTAAATGCTTTGGACTGCCCAGTTTGATTCCAAGTGAGATAGAAAATGTCAACATTTGGAGCATGGAACCAGTAGGTGCCCTAATCCCCTGATGTACCTGGTGCCAAGTTGTGTTTCAGATCTGGCCCATGTGCAAAAGATCCTCTTCCCTTTTTATAGTTCATTTAGTCAGGGGTGTTCTTGACAAAAACCAGCAAAATATCCTGGAATTACCCAACGTGCTTGCAAGTGATTGTCCAATGGTTTGTGCAGTGTTCCCATGCAGGGGTTATATAAAAATGTTCTGTTGCTATGTGAACTGGAGGTTTGTTTTGATGTAGCATCAATACCCAGGAGGAGAGAAAGGGGTGGGGGGAGGGAAGAGAAGGGAAGACATTGGCACAGTGCCAATCTCTGGAGTTTTTTGTCATGATAAACGGCTCACAAGGAGTCAGCATGACCCGCCAAGTAAACCCAAATGCTCTCAAAGAGCCGTGGGCTTCAGATACTGCTGACAGGCAAGTACTCCTTATCAGCCTTTTTGTTTAAACACTCAGGCAGAGCGAGCACACGTAGGAGATGTGCAGCAGCGAGGGAGAAGCAGGCCAGCAGAGAGGACTGCACTGGCAGATAATGTCCACCCAGATGTCCACAGCTGATTTCCACCCACTTTGGCTTCTGCAGAAGCTTCGCATTTCCCCTCAGCTACAGACACAGGTCACAGGAGATCCCCTCTGCTGCTGCCTGTGGTGGATGAGTTGCTGAGTACAGCAAAGGCCCCTTTAGTGTCTGAAGGGAGGAATTCACATTCAAAACTGCTGACTGAGATAGAGGGGCCCATGTTTCTGCTGTACCTGCACCAGAGGCACAGCTTCTCTGCATTTGAGTTGGTTTCTGTTTTGCCCTGCTCTTTGGGTTTTCCTGTATCTGACTCAAGTGAAACATTTGGGATGTATAGTTTTGAAAATGGATTTTATGTTTATTTATGATATTTTTTCTCCTCATGAACTCTCTCCTAGAAACATCAATCTTGTTCTGATGGGCAGGTCAAGACGTGTGTTCAGTGGTGGTTTGGGGAATGCTGGTGCACCACTTAGAACTCCTGTGTGACTTTATGGAAATCTGTCTGTAAGTGCAGCCCCCACAGTGCATCGAGCAGCCCTTAGCTAACAGAGACTGTAATGCACTCAATTTACACTTGCAGGAAACAACTACAAGGACAATCAAAGATATAATTAATGTGAAATAAGTATTCCCTGGCAGAACAGTCTTAGGGAATTGATGAAGCTGAAGAAAACTGCTTTTTTTACAGTTACTCTCAGAGGGAATTTCAAAGCAATGGAAAATGTTCAGGAGAGTATTCAAATGTAAGAAGACATGTTAGAAAGATCCTACCCTTAAATGAAAGTGAACCATTCAAATCTTCTAAACCTAAAGAGAATGAAACAAGATAGACAGAGAAATTAAAAATGTCAACTAGAGACAAAAGATAAAGGGATTGAATCATGAGTTTTCCACTGTTTTGGTGAGTGTAATCATCTCTCCCTTATCCACTTTGCTCTGTATACAAAGGACAGGCGATGGGGGAAAGAAGAAGGACATCATGAAGCATAAGTAGTCACAGGACATTTGAAAATATGAAGTATTTTAATAGTAGCAACTGTGAGCAGAGTGGATTAAATAGGTGCTTTGGTGAATGGCCGAGTTAAATGATCTGCCAGAGCTGTGAAGATAGAGCCTGGTGTTGGCGGCAGTGAGACGGGGTGAGCCAGCAGGAGACATCTCGTAGGGGAGTGAGGGGAGCAGAAGAAACTCTTGGAACAAGCTGTGCCTTGTTATCCCTGAGACAGCTGGGAGTGAGCTGGAGCCTCTGCACAGTGCAGGGAAGCCCTGGGAAGCAAAGCTGGCGTGGGCTCCAGGAGTGGTGTAGCTACATAAGCTTTGTGCCGGGGATGAATCACTCAACGAGAGCCAGTGGGGCTGATTAGCACCGGGTTGGGGAGGCCTCCTCTCCTCTCCTCTCCTCTCCTCTCCTCTCCTCTCCTCCTGGAATGAGCTTTGCCAGGGTCAGTGAGGGGTTTGTGTTCTGTCCTTTGCTGTAATGTGGTGATGAGTCTTGACTGTGAACTTGTATGATCAGGCTGAGTCCTCTGTGGTTCCCACAAAGCACATGGAGCTAATGGGATAATGCCTGATGGTGAGCACAATCCAGACACGACAATTAATGCTTGCAGGTCACACCTGGCTTTTGACTTGACTTTGTCACTTTATTTATCACTTTGTTCATCTGTAAAATGAGGAGAGGTGGCAGCAGGTATCACCTTTCTGCAGGATTGGAGAGAGAAATGGGGAAGAGATTGGAGAGATGTGCAAAAGGAGAGCCTAGGCTGACACAAGTGGGTGAGGCTTCCAGGGGTGAGGAGGTGGCTTATCTGATGGGGTAACCAATTGCTTCCTCTCTACTTAATTATTGTTGCCATCAATGTGAAGACCCAACAGCTGAAATACCTATTTGATTTTGTGAGTGGGACTTAAGTAGACAGAAAATCAAATTGGAGCCAAGAACTAGCCTGAAGGCAGGCACATACTAATGCAAAAATTTTTTAAAGGGATTTGAGCATTCCCTGTGGCACAGCTTCCTTGTCCTGCTGCTGCTGATGCAGCATGGACTGGTTTCCCCTAATTTTCAGGAGACCAAAGAAATAAAATACTGTTCTGTCAAAACCAAAGTGCCTCTGGGCAGCAGATGAGGCGGGTTTGGAGCTCTCTATCTTTTATTAGTTTTATTTTTTTTTTTTAGCTTTTCCATCCTGCATTTGCTCTTTAAGAAATTGTCATTGAGGGGGGAGAAGGCAAACAAAAGTTGACTTTTGTTAAGCGGTGGAGACTTGGCAGTTGTGTGGAGGTCATGGTGCTCAGTCAGTGTCAGCCTCCATTCCCCAGAGTTGTATCCTGTAATGTATTTATTTATCATTACAGACGGCCAAAATTTTTTCTTCCCCTTTCAGTTTGTTCTGTCCAAGGCCGCAGGGTTCCGACAGAGATCAACAGCATTCCCGCAGTGATGAAGCAGCTCGTCAAAAGCTGAATTAGATGTTAAATCTTTCTGAAGTGGGGAGGAGGAGGAAGGAGGGGAATCACATTGTGCTAAGAATTTATCATGTGTTGTTTCCTGTGAGATAATGTATAGGAGAAGATTTGTTATGGTGCAAGTTTCAAACTGCTGTTTCAGGGCTACAGTGTCTGCCAAGCTTATGATGTATTTGATCTTTTCTGAAAGTCCTTCTTTTCCTTTGCTACCTCCTGTTAAGCAGGCTGTCTTCCAGGTAGGTAAACACCCAAAATGCTCCATCTACAGAAACATGTACAGGTAAGCACCAAAATTTGCATGGATAAGAGGAATAAGCAGAAATAATCTAGATTAGGCTGTGAGATCCAGTGAGGCTCCAGCTCTGGACAGAAGGTTGAGTACTCAAGTCATCCCTGAGCTTTGCAGTTGGATATGTTAGGTTGTGCAGGTGTGCCTTCTGGTGGAAACCTATGAATTTTGGTACAGACCCTGAGAAAAGCAAGGCCTTGCTTTGCAAAGGCGCTGCAAAATGTGCCTAGCATTACTTAAAACCCAAAGAAGCAACAGCCTGATGGTGCTTCCAAAAACATTTATTGAACCATTCTGCTTCAGTGCCCATCTCTCACAGTGCAGGTCACTTTCTTGAGCTTGCACACTTTTAACATGGTGAAAATACTCTTTATGTTCTTTCTTTCCTCATGTTCCTTTTATCCTCAGAAGGATTCAGAGTTGAGTCTCATTTATTCTTTCTAATATAATAGTGTTTGCTATCTGCAGTTGTTGAAAGGGCAGTTCATGTCCCTTATTAATGGACTCTAAAATGCACCCCTTTTAATCTAAATTGAGAGGGGGGAAAGTGTCGGAAAGACTTTTCTCTCTGAATAAGTATGCTGTTGTAAGAACAGTTGGGGTAAAATAGTTTTGCTCCAATTCCTCAATAAAATGTCAAGTGCAGTGACAGATGAACGGGCAGTCCCAAAGTTTACTCAATATTTTTTTGTTCCTAGTATGTAGGTCAAGATATTTCTGGTCTGCTTGAATCAAACTGAGTTTCCACAGGTCTTAAATAACACTGTTAATATTATAAGTGGTTTAGTTATCAGGCAGGAAGGAAGCTTATTGATCAGCAGGAAAAGCACTGTGTGCAGATGAGCCATCTCTTCCTGCCTGGCTGTAACGAATCTGAAATCCAACAGCAGACATGGAAAGTCCCTTGTGCTGAGGGTTTTGGGAAGGAAGCTTGTAGCACACCGGCTCCTACCTCAGCTGCTTGCCTGGTCTTTACCAGCAGCACCTGAATTACCTTTAATGTAACTTTTCCATAAAGCAATTCTGAAAGTGTGATCTGCTCTGGACTTTGCTTAGGAGGGAGTGAGGTACAGGGGGAAGTCAAAGATCCACCCACTGTTAAATGAATTTGGGCCCCGAATTTGGATTAGAACCCAATCTTTGTACTGTCAAAGTGTTGGTTTGGCCTCTGGACTGGGTGAATGCACTTGTCAGATGCTGGTTCCCTCCTGAATATCCCTGTGGGGAAAACACATGAAGGGTTTAAGCTGCTAGGCTCAGAAAACATTAGCAGATACCAAAAGAGTCAAGGGTGAACACTGGCTTTGGCACTACAACCCTTACCTTCATCCAGAGTTTGGGACCTCAATCAGCTACTTAGTTTGCTCAATTTGAGTACAAGGGACTTGGAGGTAAAATCCAGGAAAAAAAAAAATGTTCTGATTTTCCTAGGCTGTCCTAAAAGGAAGTTAAATCCATCCTTCCTTTTGGAGCTTTGTGACGTTGCCAAAGAAGTTCAGGGTAACCTGCCTTTGCTCAAAGCAGAAAGGTACATAAGTTGTGACATTGTCTTTCTTAAGAATGGCTCCCATCTTTCATGTTATATTATTTACAGAAAATAGGGCAGTAGCAGGGATCCTTGAGTGAGCATCATCATCATGAGATGAAAGAAACTCACAGTGTTTCCTCTGCCCATTCACCCAATGATACTTGAACCCTTCCTGTGCAGTAGTGAGGCTTTGAGAGGAGGAGAGTTGAGGAGCTGATAGCCAGGGAATTACAGCATCATTCTGGGATATGGGAAGCGTTGATGTGAAGCCCTCTGGTTGAGAAGTGGAATTTCTGTGGGAGTGCAGGAGCTGCCGAGTAGCTCAGTGAAGCATCAGTGGCATTTCTGTGGTGTGGTTTGGCCTGAGAGGAGGCCCCAAGGAGGGCTCTGGGAGGAGCACACCCCACCTGGGAGTGCCTGGCACTCACCTGCAGCTCCTGCGAGGCACCGAGGGAGGTGAAGAGCTGCTCTGTGGAATCCCAGCAGAGCTGGGCTGAGCTTGGTGTGAGCTGTGAGCCCAGCTCCCNCTGGCACTCACCTGCAGCTCCTGCGAGGCACTGAGGGAGGTGAACAGCTGCTTTGTGAAATCCCAGGCTGAGCTTGGTGTGAGCTCTGAGCCCAGCTCCAGTGGGGACGTGCCCGGACGCTGAGCTGCTCAGGGAGCACTGCTGATGGAAACAAGGATGCAGAAAGGGCTGGGGATTGGGAACACCACCTGTTCCAGTGCAGGTTGTGCAAAGTGGCTGAGCTGCTCTGGCAGTTCACTCCTGCCAAAAGAGAGAAGTCTCTCTGCACCACCCAGCTCTTGGTATGGCTCTGCTGAACCAGCTCACCACACTGGGTGCAGCAGTGGGGAGCTATTGGAGCAAGCATCTCGTGGGACTTCATCCTGCCAGGTGTTTGCAAAAGAGCAGAAAAACGAATCCTTCTCTGCCAAGCAGTTTTATTTACCATGTGTTCCTTTTTGCAGTTTCTGAAGGATCTGGAAGGAATTACAAGAGTGACAGTTGTGAGAGGGACGCACTCCAGACTGGCGGGCTTGGTTTGTGCTTTGTTACCACATTGCCTCTTCCTAGCAAAATGGATGTGCTGGTGGCATTCCCGGATTTCTTGAGCTCTCGTGCTAACCCTGGTAAGTGTGCAGAAAGGGAAGAATGAACATCATACAGGAAATAGTTTAGTGTTGTGTTTTGGTTTGTTTTGGTTTTTGCAGGTCTGTGTTTCAGGCTGGAAAATGCCTCTGTAACCCACTTGGATAGGAGTGCTGTATGGCTTTTCCTGGTTCTTTATTTATTCCATATTCCTTTCTCTCGTATCAAGCTTCCCAGCCTGTGTTTTGGGGAGGATCTGGTTCTGCCTATGACACTGTAGGTCACACAGCAAAACCCCCCAGTAAAGGAGTGTAGCTGCCACAATAATGTGTTTCCAGCGCACAGAAAAGAAATCCAAGAGAAAAGTGACATGATAAAAGACAAGCTGTGTTAAACAAAGATGTTTTCTGTGTATCACACTCAAACATGGTGTGTTTCATAATACAGCAGAGCACGCTTCATCACAATCCCAAGGAAGAAGCAGACCTGCTAAAATAATAACATTTTAGTGCCAGGGAAATTATGCATTTAATAGGTCTCCGCTGTATTTTGTAGAGAGATTTGCAGCTACATTCAGCCTTGGCTAAAATGTGATGGCAACATGTTGTAGGAGCCAGTTCCTCCTCAGGGCTTCCTGTTACAACAATGGAGCTGTAAATGGTGTTATGGAAGTGGCAAGTGTCAGAAGGCAGCAGGATGTCACTGCAGTTGGGAGGTGCTTTTGATTAACTGGCCCGTTCACGTGCTGAGCTGTCCAGGAGAAAATCCAGTCAGGTTGCTTTTTAGATGCTTGGAGGAGAGGAAATTTGACTGTGCTCTACACGCCTTGTTACAGTGGATCCTGATCCTTATCCAAATCTACTCTGGCTAGAGCAGAGCCTCAGGGAGAGAGTTCTTTTTCCTGGATGCAGCTTCCCCTCACCCTGGGCAGATGCTGATGGGATGCAGCCCTTGCTGAGAGGCAGGATGGAAGGACAGGCTTTTTGTTCTTCGTTCAACCTGTCTCCTACTGGCAATTCTTGTCCAAGAGAAACCTCAGTCCAACGTTTTGAATAGAAACCTTTCTGAAAGTTGCCAGCTTCAAGTGAAAAAACATGGACGTGGTGTTTTGGTTTTTCATAGAGAGTTTGAAAAACATCACTGACAGCATGCCAGAGTGACAACCGTTTGCAACCTTTTGGGCACTTCCTTTCTGCAGCATTCAAAAGAGTAAAGAGCTGATCCTCTGTCATTTCTGTGTTTACTTTGGAAGGGATGTTTCTCTAGGAGAATTGGGATTTTCTCTGAAGAGACCAAGCTGTCACTAAAAGATATGTGCATTCTGACCATATGAAGAGAAAAGCCAATTTTTCAAAGATAAGTCTCACTCCATTGTTCCTGCCTACCCACATGTACCTGTTCTCACTCCAAAAGGAGACTGAAAGGAGAGAGGATGCTGAGTGGGACAGTGGATGATGCTCTTGGCTGATGCCAGCAGCAGAAGGACATGATCTGGTCTGCAGGGACCATCTGCCTTGTGGCAGAAAATCCTAATGGATTTGTTTTAATTTAGACTTCAAAGTTAATAGGTTGGTTTTCTCTTCCACATTCTACTCTTTGTGTAATAAATTTATTATTTTCTGACCATGGAAGGAGGAACTGGTTGGAGGAACTCATACTTCACAAGGTATGAGTGGGAGAAATCCCCATGCCAGGGGTGGCTGGGGGCAGGTGCAGCATATGGAGGGGAGCATTGGGCAGGGTGGGATGTGGATGCTCTCCATGTCCATGGGGTGATGAGTGGGAGTTTCTACCCCCAGCAGTCACCACTGGTGCTGCAGGACCTGCCCTGTGTCCGTGGGCTTGCGGGGGAGGCTAATACAGGTTCTTGGCATCAAGTCTTGGATCCTCTTTGCTTAATAGATTGCTCTGTCTCCCTAGTGATACTGCTGCAGCTGCAAGCCACAGAGGCATTTTGGCTGGAGTCCTCTTGGTTTAAAGGAGAGAATACTGGATAGGTCTGCTCGGCAGCCGCGTGACTGAGCACTCTCTTTCCACCCTGGCCTGGGAGAGTCCCAACTCTGCTGACCTGAGGGACACCTCTCTTCATGTCCCAGGCTCTGGAGATGAGAGAAATAGTGTCTGCAGAAGTGTTTGGTTTACATAGAAAGATTTGACGTCTCTGCCCAAGAGGCTTTTTTTGTGCCTTCTTTTTGTTTTGAAAGTTACTAAGTTTGTTTTTGTCTGTGTCAGTTTGCCTGGTTTTTTTTAATAGATGGTAAAGGTGGCTGGAGTCCTGCATAGACACTTTTTTATATTTCATATAAACCTAAACAAATACATTAAATAAGGGTCCTTTCACCTCCAGCTCGATGGTTCAAATCCAATCGTGCTTGGGAACAGAAATGTTCAAGCAGTAAAAATAAAACATCTCCTGATTTATGAATAGAAGTGTCAAGCTTTGACTTGCTGTGATTACTGGCATCACAATTTTCGTGAACATTCAGACAACTGCCAGAAATCCATGAAACACATTTGTGGATCCCAGAAGTTTCATGAACTTCAGCCTGAGTGATTATTTTCTTTCTGGTGGATAAGTGGGCTGGCTAGAGTTGTAGAACATGGCCAGCTAGCTAGTGCTCAGGTCTCATAGTAATAATAATGAGTGCAAAGGCTCTTGTTTCTGTTCCACAGCAGAAGGTGGCAATTCTGCTTCAGTTTACACCAGACAATTGCCATTTGCTCTGGGGAGCTGTTACTGGTTTGAGGAAACCAAGGAAGAGGGGATCCAACCTGACTTTCAAACCTCACATTGTTTCCTGGGCGAGCTATTGGGGGAAAAAAATCAATTACTTGCTTCGAGGCTGAATTGTTCTGTTGGAGAAACCACAGCAGTGCCAACCCCAGGTAATGCTTGTAGGGAACAGGAGGTGGTGGCAAGTGGGGCTGTGGTTCAGAGCTCTGTGCAAGGCAGAGCACATCAGCCACTCTCTGTATTTTTACCAGTGTTCAAGTGCTTCAAAAGCACAGGGATTCAGCAAATCCATATGGATTTCACACCAGGAGAAAAGATGCCATAATTAAAGCCTAAATTCAAGGGGTAGCTGTGCTAAGATGATTCTCTCCCCTGCAAACCCTGCCACAGACCTATTTGTTGGGCATTCAAAGGCAACGAGTGAATCCCAGGCTGTGGGAATCTTGGCTCAAAGCAATGGCAAGACGTGGCCTTACAGTATTGCAGAGCTACTCTGGGACTAATTGTACATGATATTTTGAACGTTTTTTAAGTGTTCTTTTCCTTTATGTGAGTCTTTATATTCTCTCACTGCTTTTTCTCCATCTGCAGAAAGTAAAATTTAGAAAAGGTTATTATGGCTGCTTTGTCACAATATATGTTACCTGAACGGGGAAGCAGCAGGATAGGGACAGCATGGCAGAGTTTGCTTCTGCTACCCCTCTGCATATGGGAAACTTTAAAACATTACTTGCATTTTCTGGTGGTATTATAAATAATAGATCAGGTCCACAATTTATTTGCTGAAGGTTCCAGCAGATGCGGTGTTATTAACAGACTGTAATCATTAGGTTTTGGAGAGAGGGTGACATATCAATTTTTAACTGTTTTTCCGCTTAGAAACACATCCAAGTAGTGCTGCCTCCAGAGGGATATGCACATGGATGAATGCACTTTGTGCATGCCATTTTATATACATTCTCACTTTGCTTTCCAAGCATTAACATGTGTAAATCCCTTTGGCATGTGCAGATACGTGCAAGTGGGCTGTGCATCCACAGCATTTATTTGCATATGGAAGCAAGCATATGTGGAATGGTGTGCACTGAGTTACACTTGCACTCGAGTCCTTTGAGTGTTCGACCTTACCAAGTATCTCTTCAAATCTGCAACTCAGTAATTCGGTTCCTTTCGCCTCAAAAATAAAGGCAGGCTGACTTTTCGTGGAGGAACCATGATATTATTTTAGGAAATAAACATTTTGAGTTGTATTGCTCAGTTGCCTTCCCTTTTAATATGGAAACATGTAAACCACAGAGGTGGAGAAACTGGTCTTGGGGGACAAATTCAGGTGTAGCCCAGTGGTGCAGGTGTTGAGCTGATACCCAAGTGAGTTCAGGTAATTACTGAGGGGAGATTGTTCTTTCTGCCCACACAAATAATCCTGTTTATTGGCTGCAGCATGACACCACGAGCTCTTTGCTGCTGTAAGTCTCATCTGCTCAACTTGTCCAACAAGTTATCTGTGGCTCTCGGGGTCTTTAAGCAGAAGGGAGACTGTGGTGGTGTGATGGCTGCTGCCCACAGTAATTCAGGGCATGACCCAAAGGAGTGAATCTCACAGAGGTGACCCAGGACAGAAATTATAATTAGCTTCTGGGAATATTAATGCATGCATTTGAGTTTGGAGGGTGCTGAAATAGAGAAAAGAAACTGAGGGGAGAAGTGCGTTTCCTTTACATTTTAGGAGGGCTTCTAATGGTTTTGTCCAATAGCTCCTAATTTCTGCTGATGAATTCTATTTTTTGTGCATGGATGTAAAGGTGGTTACAATATCTGAGATCATCTCCTTGAAATGCCAGTTAAAATCTGAGAGAGTTAAAACCTGGGAAAGCTGGTGAGGACCTTTCGGCAAACTGTTGGGTTTTCCACCTCTAAACACCTACCATTGAATACTTACGTGTTTGTTTGTTTGTTTTTAAATGATAAGTAAATGGGAGTAGCCCTGACTTCCCCCATGTAGGCAGTCTTGCAGCCTTGCCCACATGGATTTCTTTTTCTCTTCTTTTGGAGAAATCAAATGTTTCATTCTGTGTCTTAGGCTCTAATTCAGCTTTCCTACTGTTTTATCACTCTATTTAAGGACAGTGCAGGAGGCAGGAATCCGAACTGACTGCCTGATGCTTAAGAAGGTGAATAATGACTTGGAGAAGACCTTGTGCGTATCTTTTGATCTTTGGGCTTCAGACACCCCTTCACCCGTAATTAACTCGTGTGTTGAGTGATCACCTGAGTGATCAAGGGAGACTCAGCATGTCGGTGGAAACCAGGCAACTATTACTCTATGGCAAAACAGCAATCAAGTCAGCTCGTCTATGATACAAATCAGATACCTGCGAGAACAAGTCACGTAATGGCAAGCTGTGCTGGAGATGGATGATATCCTAAATCATTATCTTCTATAGCATCAATTATGTTTACAGGGTAAGCCCATGCTATCTTCATGGCAAGCCCTGCATCCAGATAACAGCAGCAGCAACAACAACAAAAATTAAAATTACAGCAGGAATTTGGGGAGGGGCAGTGCACCGTGCACGACTGGCCAATAAATCAAGACCGTCCGTGGATTAGATGGAGGGGAATGGGAATGGTTATCATTCTGTTGCATAAAATGCACAGCTTAGGCTCTATAGATCATTTAAAACATATATGAATTTGAAATCAGCCAAAAGGTATGTCAGGCATTTTTCTCCCTAGAATTATGGCATGTTTTTAAAGCCTAAGTGCTTTTCAGTACGAATTTTAGCATGTTTTGCATTCGAATGAAACATCTACTCTACGTGTGAAGCCCTTGCACACACTGCCTGTAAAAGTGGAGGGAATCACTGGATTTATAGGTTCTTTTGCACATTCTGTCAAAGTCAGCCGTTCTGCCTAATGGAGCCCACGGAGCAGGAAAGGTTTTCATTGCACAACTTGCCATAAGAGAGATGATGTTTGCTGCCTGACACATTGCAGCGCGCAAACAAAGACTCAGAGTAAGTTTGTATTAAAAGAAGGAACCTCAACTGGGAAGGGATTAAGTTAATGACATTTTCTGTAATGGCTTTATCAGCATTTCTGTGGCCAGTTTGTGACAATAAACAGGCAAAAAAAAAAAAAAAAAGCTCGTGTTGGAGATGGAAGTAAATTTCAGGCTGATATGAGTGATGTACCTCATAACCAGTTATAATTAGAAGGGAGGCTTCTTACAGCGCCGCTCCTCTATAAATCACAGCAGATATTACCCCAACTTGTACAACAACTGTGAAATATAATGTGAAATTTGAAACTCATGAAAAATAGGTTCTTTTGTTGCAATTTCATTCTCAGAAAAGCTCTCATTTGATGCAAGCTTATGCCTTTTTTTGGCTGGTTTCTTAAAAATAAGGTAACCAGCCTCCATTCCATAAGAAAAATTGTTAAAATTTCAATTTGCTAAAGTCTTTTTTGTTTTTTTATAATCACAGTTTGTGCAAGATGAAAGCATTGCATATTTTGCTACACAGAGTCCTTACTTGGAAGAGTCTATGAAAAAAACCTCCAGCAAAAGTTTTCTATGGCAGAAGCTTTTTGTCAAGCACAATTGTACACTAAAGAAGTCAGAAATACAGGATGATAGCTGAATAGATGTGCATTTTCTTCTTCTCTTCTGACAGAGTCAGCTTTGACCTGGCCTGGTGCCCACCTGCAGTATTCCAGATGTGACCATGGAAAGTCCCAGGGAAAGCAACCCTAGGGAAGAAGATCTTGCTGGCTTGATGCCTAAAAACAAAATAAAAATCAAGTAAGATTCGTCGAATCTTTCTCTTCTACTAAGATGTAAGTCTTTTTCCTATGATATTTTATTATATTCTTTAATAGAAAATGGATGAGTTTATTTTAGAAATATGTTCTCTCAAAACCTTGGCATGGAAAGGCTGTAGGTGCTTCTATTGATCCTAATTTAAAGCTGTAATTGCCAATAAAAACATCATTCTATCCCCCAGCTAACTTAATTGAAAGGATTGAGTCACTGGGGCAAAACGTTGTAAGAACTTCTATATGGGCCAAGGGCTTATGGGCATTTTAAAACCCTGATTTTGGCCTGGTATGGGATTGTTCTTGTGTGGGAGAATGTCACAGACATTGGGGAGGATCCTTCACTCTTCTGCTGTCTGAACTCATTTCTTGGGCTCCACTTGAAATAGAGCAGGAGACCTAGACAGGATTCTGTAGGCAGCACGAGGGTCTCTGCCTTGGCCTCCCAGGTGTCAGAGCTGCCTGGAGAAGCCTCCTGAATATGCAGGTGTCCCTGGGATGTGCTCTAGTTGTGTGAAAAAAGGTTTACACTGTGGTTGCCTGTGTAATGTGTGAGATGTCATTGCTCAAGGGAATGTGTTCTGTCAGGCAGGGCTCAAGCTCAGGGACGCACTTAGCTGCTTCAAAAATAAATCAGGATTTTTAAAGAATTAAACAAAACTCTTGTTTATTAGGTCAAATTATCAATTGTTTTGTCTTCCAGAGGTAAACAAAGAGCTGAGGGGGTCACAATCTCTCAGTCTTATGACCTTATGATCACTGTCCAAAATACCAGCAGTGATGTTCCACACTGGAGAACTAAGAAGAAGAAAAGCAGATACTCAGCAGGGTTAGCCCAGTGTCTTTCCAAGTAATCCCTTATTTTTACAAAACTTTTCCATATGGGAAACTCTCTCACTGAGCAGATGCACTGAAAACAGTGTGGTCAGTGCTTTGCTGATACAGGCTGTTGAATACCCAGAACAGTTGGGAGCCTTCAGCAGAGCTGCCCTGCACATCTAAATGTAAAACTGATGCCTGGAGCTGAAAATTGATCTGTAACATTAAACTCCAACCGCAGAATGGGCATCAGCATTTGGAAGGGAAGCAGATAACTGGTATTAGCTCATCTGGTAAAGATGAGTAGCTGGACAGGGTCTGAAGAATTCCTGCAGGTATGAAACCCTTACCCTGAACTTTGTGGAAAATTGGTTCAAAACACAGATTTGCAGCAGATACTTATTTATGTAATGGGACTGAGATGTAACCCTGAATCTAAATCCTTTTTGTGTTGGGCAGAGTTGGGATCTGACTCTCCCATGACCCTGCAGGACAGCCTGTCTACAGTTCACTAATCCTAGAAAGCATACAGACTTAAGAAAAAGCCTTCCTTTTTTTTTCCTTCAGCTTTCCCTTCCCTTCCTTTTTTTTTTTTTTTTTCTTTCTCTTTCTCTCTCCCTCTTTCTTTCTTTTTTTTTTTTTTTTTTTTTTTTTTTTTTAAGGGAAAATTTGTTGCAATAATACAAACCCATCATGCTCTCTCTGGTTACAGCTGAGTGACACTACATCAGCAGCAGAATATGTACAAATTAAACTGTAACAACGTACCAAGGAGAGGAACAGCAATATCATAAAAATTATCCACAGTACAATATGACTAATGTTGTGTGAAATGCATTCATTGGCCAAATGATGTCTAGGTGTATCTTAAGGAGTTATGCTGATGGAGATAATGGTTATAGAACAGAGATAAAGGAAGGAAAGGCGAGTGAAAGACAAAAGGTTGCAGCAAGGGCAGCCTGGCTGGGAGGATGCTCAAGCAGGTGAGCTTGAACAGGAAAGCTGAGCTGCTCTGGAATGTAGAAGGATGTGAGAAGAACTCAGTGGCACCTTTCCTCCTCACATTTCTGGTGTGGAGGTGTGCTGCTCTTTCAGGCACACCCGCCCTGTGCTCCTTCTCACCTCCTTTTACAGGGACTTTTTGCAAATATTTATCTAGAAACACAAGATGCATATCTCTTAAATATTCTCTAGCTCTGTTGTTTATAGAAATGTCTTTGTTTTCGCTTTCTAGATACAAAAGAAAACAAAAATCCAAAGAGAAGGGACTGATTTTATTAGCATGTCCAAAACCAAGAAATGAGCTCAAACATAGCCAGAGAGAGGATGGCTAGAATAAACATGTCATTAACGTGCACTCAGAAGTTCTCATCTCATTTCTTAATCTGAGACTCTTTCTGAAATGAGTAAAAGTTTTGCCTGAATAAGAAACTTGGCTATTGGTAAGTCAATGTGATTTTTCCTCTTTGTTAAACATAGGTTTAGAAAAAAATCTGTCCAGTGACCCATTGTGACACCATGCTTATTCAGAGATGTTTATCTAGACATGAATGTGTTTTCAAAGGAATTTAGGGATTACCGAAGTAAATCTTATTTTACATCTAAATTGTGTTTTCCAAAACAGCTCAGGTGAGTCCCCACCTCACTGCATGTCTCTTAAAAACCTAAGTACATTTTAAAATCAGAGAACTGGACAGCAAAGTGGACTTGGCTGAAATAAAATCAATTTCTGTTCAGTGTGTTGCTGGAGTGCAAGGTCCAGTCTCTGATGCAGTCACAGCCTCTCAAATTACCAGAAAAAATAGAGTATTTTCATGGTATTCCTGATTATTTGTTACCTGGTCGGTTACAAAGAGAGAGCCTAGGCCAAAATCGTGCAACAGTTGTTTCTGATGTGTGGGAGTCATGTTAGCCAGGTCTTTTTTTCTCATTTATTGATATGTACAAGGATGGGAGGTAGGCCCAGCCAAAACTGCCAGGATCCAACTATTTTCAAAGCCCTAAGATATCCAGAGTGGGGAGTTCATTTTGTCTCCTAGTGAAGACAGGAGGTCCCCATGGATCATTTCAATGGGAGGCAAAGCTCTCCACAGACATGGGGTGTGCTGGACTGAGCATTTCTGTTGGGCTTCAAAGGCAGCGGAGGAGGAAGCAAAGCGATAAAATCAGTGTTTTCAGCCCTAAACCTGGCTTGGATCTGGGGGTTCTTTGTGAACCTTACAAAGCTTTTCCTCCAGCCAACCACCTCCACTCCACGCTGAGCACGTGCCAGGAATTCCCCAGCTCGGGAGGCTGCCAAAGCCCAGGGAGCTGTGATAACTCCCTGCTATCGCATCCATAAAGCCTCAGTCAAGGCTGCTCTTCCCCCGGGCGGGCAGGGGCCAAAGAGGAACATCCTCAGCCTGTAGCCCAGGCTCTGTGTGTCATTCCCTCTCTGTGCTGCAAGTTTTGTGTTTTTTACAGCGCGGTGATGGCTCTGTGCAGGAGAATTTCTGCATTCCCTCTTCATTTGGGAAACAAACTTCAGCCATTTACTCCGGGTGCAGGAAAGCACAGTTCTGCTTTGCTCTGACAGGAGAGTGTTGTGCAGTAACACAGCAAGCTCAACCTTGGGAAGGGGGAGAAGCTCTCTGGGACCCAGGCTGGTTTATATCTCAGCTGATTCTCCTCTTTCTCTCTTCTGTATCCCCTTAATAGCTTGACAGGAGAAATATAGGGAAGATACAGCCATCTGATTAACAGTGCCGGGGGCTGGGGATGGATGACAAGGGAAGGCAGCGCAGCGTGGCTACCAGCCAAGTTCCAGCAAGAAACAGAATATCTGGCTTCCTCTAATCTCTGGAGGAAAATTAAGTTACAAAAACCTTTAGTGGAAACTTTGCATACATTCGGTACCACTGCCATGCCTGACAGGGAAAAAAAAAAAAACAACCCTGATATATTATTTAGTTTATAGTTATAGAATTAAAGGCGCAAGCTTTCCCACCAGGAATAAAGAAAAAAATCCTCTCAAAAACTAAAGACAAAACCCCATAAAACCTCTCAAATGTTCTGTGCTGTTGGAATTCTTGAGAAAATCTCCTTTTTGTGTTAATGGATGGTTGAAGATGTCTAAACGTTTTCCCAATGAATTTTTGCACTTGCATGTAGATCCCTTCTTTTCCCTTCTAGATCCCCTGTTTTCTGAGCCGTGTGCTCTGCCTCCTGCAGGAGGAGAAGAAGAGGAGAAGGTGGAGGTGAGGAAAAGGCTCCAAATTGCCCTGGGCAGACACCACTGCCCCAGGAAAGGGCTTAGGCTCCTCAGGCTGCCACTGAGCCCAGGAGCCAAGGCCATTGCCTCTCTGTTCATCAGAAATGTGTGTGTTACACACAGAGAGGAATTCCTCCCCCTCTGCCATGTCTGTCATCGATGTGTTGATGAAAAATAGGGGAGTTTGGTTTTAAAAAAATAGCTTAGGTGTTAAGTGAGCTTCAAGCTGGGACCTGTGCATATGAGAGAAAGCACTGATTAAAATGAAGTAGCCTATTTATTGACTGTTACATCTAAAGCAGTTGGAGTAACTATGATGAAAGTATTGCTTACATGCTACTCAGTTTTATGAGAGGGGTAAAAAAAAGAAGCTAGATTGGCTGGTTAGAACTTTTCTTTATTGAGCCTTACGGTATGTTGATATATGTACAAAGTGAGATTTTTTTTCATGTCAGAAACATGAACTAAGGGTCTGAACAGCCTCTGCCTGGCTCAGCACCTTTCATTCCCCTGGCTGGCTGTGCTCTCTTGCTGGCTGTCCAGGCTGGTGGGAATCTCTTTGCTCTGAGAGGAGAAAGCACAGATGCATTCTGTGCTCTTTCCCTCCACCTTGTTGCAAGCAGCTTGCTCCCAACCTTCCTCACGTGATTCCTTCGCCAGCCTTGTCTGAAAGGAGCATTTTCCATGCAGAGGAACATAAGAGCTGTGTTTACATGCCATTTCCCTTCTGGGAGCTTTATTTCTCTTCAGCCTCAGGGACCTCAACACCAGCCAAAACTCAATATGGGGCTGAAATTGTACCCTGGCTGTCCCCAGCCCCGGGTAGCCCTGCCGTGGGACAGAGGGGTGTGTTTGTGTAAGTGTGCACGTGTGTGTGTGTGTGTGTGTGTGCACACAAAAACAGATGTGTGCCGTCCAGAATAAATGAGGCTATTCAGAGTGCCACGAAATGGACAATTTATGGCCAGTTTCAGCAATTAGTCAGACCAAAGAAGCGAGGTGGGTCAGTATTAAAACCCTCACTGTTTTGTTTGCTTTAAAAAAGCAACAGGGAGTTCCAGCTGATGAGCAAAGATACTGAGAAAGGGTAATTAAAGAGAAACAATCTTTGATGTTTGTCTTATTACAGTTTCTCCTCATTTTTGTTTGTGCTCCCCTTACATGGTCTTGAGAAACAGAGCTGCTGCTTTCTTTCAGGGAGGGTGGTGTGGGGGTGGCTGCATGGGCAGTTCTGCAGCAGGAATTCACCACACGCTTCCTGCCAGCCTCTTGCACCTTGCGGGGAATTAAGGATCTTTCTACAGAAGTGCTGCTGGCACCTAGCAGAAATTCCAGGTATCAGCCTATAGGGCCATCCACTTGCGTGACTGTTTTTATTGAGCTAATGGGGGAAAAAGTTCCCCTGAAAAACATTGATAGCTTCTAAAATACTCCACCAGCCCAAGAGTAGCTTAAATGATGTAAATTAAACCTTGAGCATGACCTGTCCCCCATAGTTCACCACTTCTGTTCGTATAAATATTCTGTTCCATTTTGTCTTCTACTCAGGTCTCAGTTCTTGTGCTTCCAACACTTTATTCTGTGCCACAGCCGTAAGATTACAGGTTTCACATGTGTTGTTACAATCTCCTGAGCAACCCAGATCTTCGTGCAGTATGGATGGTTTTTAAGTTCAGGTTGTACAGCAAGAAGGTGAGATTTGCAGGACTTTCTGCTTCTCCTGGCCCATGGGCAGCCTATTCTGACTTGTGCATCATGAGTGTGCTTGGTTGCAACGTGGTGAAGCTGGCTGCTGCTTGTGGATGATCTTTCATTTGTGGGGATGACAGTGAGAGATGGAAAGTGCAGTGGAATGGTTGGGAGTTATTTAATCAAAGTCTTTCAATGAAAGAAAAGATATTTTAATATGTGGTTTGATTCACTGCAAATTTTTGGCAGTAGATGGGGCCCTTACTGTAATAAAATTCCATCGAGTTGGGAAGTCTCTTGGAGGTGGTGCCCAGATGCAGTTTGTTGGAGCTGACTCCTGGAACATCATCTCTGACCCAGCTCAGGCTCTTTGTTGTCTCCACGTAACTGCTCACGAGACAAAAAACAGAGGTGGGAAAGGGGAAACAGTATTCTTACATCTCTGTGCCCCAACATTTCACTGCACTCTATCCTAATGCTTTCATTTACTGTCTTTCTTTCCAAAAAGCTGCAAACCCCTAGGCTGCCTGATTCTGTTCTTGCTGACCATGCTCAGGACACCACATGAGATCAAGGATGAGCAGGAAGGGGAACACACCCCTGGAACAGGATGGGGCAGAACCAGAACCTCACCTTCTGCCACGATGCTGTGAATTCAACATTTCACTCAAGCGAACCCACATTTCCTGGCAGTGCTGGGGCTGGCCTGGAATCCAGACCTGGTCTGCTCAAGGTAGAGCCATTATCCTAAAGTGCTTTTATTGATCTGTTGACTTTCTGTCTCCCTCTTTCTCTTCCTCTCTTCACCCTGCCAGCCTCTTAAAGACTCATCTCTTGTCTCATAAAACCAAGGTATTTTAAGGGGTGAACAATGATTTTGAAGTCAGATTAGACAAACTATATCTGATCAGTAAAACCAGATATCCCCTGAATGATATCTGAAGAAGGATCTGTCTACATTTATAAATCAGTCCCTCTTTCTCTTCCCCTCTTATTTTTTATCCCTCTATGTATGTCCTGGTGTTCTTCAAACAATCAATCTCAAGGGCTCATACATCTCCTTGGTAGCAGCCTATCCCCCAAAGTGGCAATGCCATATTGTCATGCTTTATTTTCAGTTGGTTAAAGAGACCTATAGTAGTAAATCTATATCTGTGCTGTGATATCCAGCAGTATTAAAGGCTGAGATTTAAAGACAGGCCTGAAAGACTTAGTAGTTGATGCCTGTGGAAAGCCAAGAAGAGCTGTGTGCCTTACTGGAAATTTCAGGCACAGCGTGTTAGAGTGCGATATATTACAGTGACCTGAGCTGCAAATCCTTCTGAGATGGAGATAAAGTGAGAAAGAATAATACTGGAGAAAATGTTAACAACACTGTGTGTTACCAAATTCTGAGAAAGGGCTTGAAGTTGATTTGTTTTTACTTCTTATTTTAGTGTTCATAATTTCTCAGGTTTGTGAAAAATTGCAATTCCTTCCTGATGACATTGCTCATTAACTAATTGGTTAAAGTATGGGAGCATTTAGTCAATGCTCTGAAAAATATATTCTCTATAAACAGAGAATAGTTAAAACAGGCTAAATTTGATTATCGAAGTACATTAACTTCTTAAAAACGTGAAGTGCAATGTATTTCATGCAGCTGAATACATCACTGTTCATGAACACGGTATTTGAAAAATAAAGAAGTTATCAATAGTTTATAGTCAGGTAAGCATAAATATGCATACATGCTTTATAATGCTCTCTAAGTTTTTTATGTTGAAACAATGTAAATAAAAGCATATCTGAGTAAAAACCTGAAATACACATTGAACTCTTTCATTAGGCTGGATAGTACACCGTGAAAATAGTGTGAGTGTTTTCACTGGGAAATATTAATGAGATTAAGGACAAAAACTTCTGTAGTCACGTCCCCTTTCCACTTAATTCATATCAGCATTGGTTTTCTTTTTATGGAAATTCACGGAAAAGGAGATAAATTAATTTGCTGCAGTCAGTAGTTCCCTGTGCATTATTGAAACCCTCCTTTCAAGTGTAGCTACTGCTCTTGTAAACCAGAACAGGAGCAGCTCTGTGTGTCTCAGGTGAGCAGCTGTGCAGGACTCGTCATGGATCATGTCTGGTGCTTCAGTCAATAATCAATGTGCAGAGTTGGAAAGCAACCTGCTGGCTGAAATGTGTGCATGTAAAGACTTTATCTAAGAAATCTGAATATAGTGAAATGTGGAGGGAAACAAAATTAAAACCTGTTTCCATATTACTGATGAAATGAAAAAAAAAAGTTGGTGATGACCTTCTCAGACCACGAGATGGCCACTTATGGGCATAAGGTAGAGAACCTTGATTGATTTTGGGATTTGTGTGATGAGAACCAGTTCACAGTTCAGTACATGGCAGATGACTTAGCTATTGTAATACTGTGTTAGTAACAGCAAACTTTCCTTTTGAAAGCACAGACAGGGAAAAGAGAATGGGGGTCCTGGGGGGAGAGAATTCCTTGGCAAGTACCCCGAAGTCATTTACCTTTCTGGAGAAACTACAGCAGGACCACAGCTACAGCCTGGTGTGCATTGAGCTGCATCTCAGGACAGTGAACAGCAAATGCTTCATGTCCTGCACTGAGCTGCAGGTAAGTGTCAGAGCTGACTTTCCTTCCAGACAATAGCTTGCCTTGATGTTGCTGATGGTTTAAAACATAACTTGCTCTATTACAAGCTAGGCACAAATCTGCATTTCCTTGTCAAAACTTACAGATTTTGAAGCAATACATTTTTGAGGAGATATGTTTGCCCAGTTGTATAGAAATCTTGATCAAAAAAGCATTGGCTTAGCCTGTGAGATGCTCCTAACTACTGCTATAAGTAGACTGTGAAGTTTGTTTCTGTGTTTCAAAACCTAATTGCCCAGTGAAACTACCTGAGTAAATTGGTTTCAGGGCTAGAAAAGGCTCATAACCATGTTTGTCTGGTAAGAGGTCATACAAAGATAAAGCTGATGTTCATTCTAAAAGGTAAATTTGTGTTTTTACAGCAAGGTGAATTTGTGCACTTTCCCCCTGTGAGATGCTATCAGGACAAGCTGTGAAGTTGGATGTCTGAAACAGAGCAAGAAGATTTTCTAAACACCCAGCACACAAGTAAGCACTGTAAGTAATTTTCAAGCTAGAGAAAGTGCGCCAAAAATCACTTCTTGAGACAATAAATGAGTCTGAGCAGGATTATGTGAGCAGGATTATGTGAAGCTCTGCCCCTTCTGACAGCAACACTGAACATGGACGAATGTGTTTTGTGATGTGGCACTGCTGAGCACGACGAGCCTGTTTGGAGGCAGGAGCTTGGGCAGGTGAGCTGATCTGCTGGGGAAATCCTTTGCCAACAGCAGTACTGTCCTTGTGGCCTCTGATCTTTGCATAGGAGAGCTGTCCTGTGCATCAGAATGTAGTGTTTGTTGTGTTGAATTGCATGGGATTGAAGGCAAGCGAAGAGGGTTTTGAGCTGGGAACTGCCTGGCCACTTCCAGCAAGCATCTGCCAGCCAGGGGAGCCAGGCAGCTGCACGCCTAGTCTGTGGAACGGCAGATAAAGCAAGAGGAAGCAGGAAGGGAAATATTCTCTGGTAATTCAGGGGGAGGAGAGAGGCAGAAGGAGCCCCGTGCACCTTTCAGCAGAACAGTTGTGAGCTGTTAGGTGTGAATCCCACAGAAGCCTGCTGTAATTAAGCATCCTGTAAGATGAGGAGTGGGGGTGAGCACTGCAATAAGCTCATCAGCAGCATCTGCACCGACCCCCTGCCCCCCCTGGGTACCCTCTGGCAATCTTCAGCATGTTTTGTGTTTGTTTCGGAGCCAGAAACAAATGCTGGCAAATGCAAGGGTGTGAAATGTTGGCCAACCGATCCCAGCGTGCCCTACAAGGCACTGGAGGGAGGATTGCTCTAAGTGGATGATGAGCTCAGTTCAGAGACTGTTAAGTTAAAGCTTATTACCCTCATTAAGTGATGTGTGTAATGTGGTTTCAGGCTTCTGATATGGCAAAACCAACATTTTCCAAGTGTTTTGTTGTCCTGTCTATTATGCTTGGAGGGGAATTCAGTTTCTGTTTTGCACTGGGTCGAATTCGGCGTGCAGATAAGGTTTCTTCACAGAGCTTAGAGTTTGGTATGGCCTCTGTGAAGGCAGAGGCTGTCTGGGGCTAGGTGCTCTGTCAGAACCAGGAGGGGTTTCCCTGTGAAGAGAAAGAAGGAGCAGGGTGCAGAGAGGCTCACACACCTCTGCTGGGATGGAGTGCTGTGCCAAGAGCTCTGGGGATAAAGTGCCAAGCCATGCAGGTGTCCCTGGCCGTGCTCCCTGGAGCTCTGCATGGCAGGAGATCAGGCTGTACTGCTCCCAGCAGGGTGTCAATGAAGAAAGATGGCTCAGGTTTAGCTTTCCGTGCAGTTTAATAAGTCCTGCAGGATGGGGAGCGCTGAGGTGGGGTGGAGCAGGATCAGGAAGCAGTTTAGATTTGCCAGGTGCCATCAGCTTGAGTTTAGGACTGACCCTGCAGGACTGGGCTGGTTTTCACAAGACGACTTGAGTGTCTCTGCCACATGCTCCTCATAATTTCCATTATCTGAGTCTTTCCTTTATCTGGGGTACCACAGCTCCTCCCAATGATGGAGCATTGGCTCTCCAGTCAGCTTTAATCTCCAGCTGTCTTGGGAGGGTCAGGTCAGGAGAGATTTGAGGTCCTCAGCCCTCAAGTGAAGCCCTCTCTGCTTCAGACAGGCCTGCAATTGAAACCAGCTGATCCCAAGTCCTTTGCAAACATTTCCATTTCAAACCACTGAAGTTTTATGTCTTTCTAGTAAATTTTTTTCTTGAGCCTCATAAATCTCATAAAGATCTTGAACAGCTAGTAAATTTGGCCATTCAGATACACGTTTTCCAGTAAAGAGGATAATGGTTGCTGTTCCTGATGCCACCTCCCCTCCCCACCCCTTCAGCTGCAGGAATTCACCTCTTGCCTGTGGGCTGCTGGCACAGGGCTTGGGCCATGCTAGGAAAAGCAACATGTGCAGGTCCTGCTTGCAGAAAGTATCAGGGCATTGCTGGGCCCCTGCTGGCACTGCCCCTTCCTGTGACCTGGGCAAATTTCTTCTCCTCACATCTCACATCAGAAGAAATAGGTTGATGTTCTGCTGCTCAGGGGGTTGGGAATCCTGCTCTGTTCAGGATGGACAGAAAATACTCCAGCCAAGTCTCTTAGGCTTGGATTTCCAGGTGGGCTTGAAAGGACACGAATCCAAGGACAACATAAACCCAACAGAGCTCAGACTTCTCTTGGAAACACCAGACAAAATTGCTGAAGCTATTTAGAAAAACATGCTGGAGAAATAGAAAATTGCAAGCATATTTTCCCCTTTATTTATTGTCTCCCAAATTCAAAAAAGGTTATTTTCTTTCCTGCAACGCTGCTTTTGATAATCTTGTGCCAAAGGCACTGAATCTGTTCTTATTGCTGTCAATAGCAAGATGCCTGTTGCTTTTAATGGCTCAGCTATTAAAACACCACATCCCAGTTGTCTGGCTGTGAGCAATCCCAAGCTATCTCAGTGACAATATGGAACCTTTTTCCTCCCTGAGTGTTTCTCTGCAAAGTTTGACCATTTTGGCTGGGGTAAAACATGTGTCTATCTGGGATTCTTTCCAAGGATGAGATTTTGACAGCTGTGCTCATGTTGGCAAAAATCCTGACATCTTGTGCTTCGTTGAAATAGCAGATTCTTAGCTGGAGAGGGGTGGGAATCCGATTTCATAGATGAACACTTATGAATTGAAGGCTGTGAGCCTGGCTGAGCTCTTTTCACTTGGGGGGAAAAGGTTGAACCCATCCTTTGGGAGCAGGGTGGAGCTTTCCTTTCTCCCCGTCCCCACCTGTGGGCACAGATGGCCAGTGGGCAGTGGGGTGGACAGGGCTCTCTGTGCCGCTGCCAGCTTTGTGCAGCAGTGTGGGACATGCCTTGGACTGCACCCACGGAAGGGGGAGTCAGGCTGCTTGCAGTCTGTGCCTAATGATTTTCCTTCACATATTGGAGGTTTTGGGCACGGCTGGTGGGTGGTGTTGGTGTGCTTTCAATGAAAATCCACCTCTGCAAGCCTGGTCAAAGCTTGGCCTGGTATTTCTGCCAGAGAGCTCGTGAAGAACAAAGCCTTGCTGTCCTCTGAAATGGTCTGATTTGGGGGTTTTATTATCACTATTGTGATAAAGTCGATTGAGTGGTTTTTGTTTGGTTTTTTTTTTCACTGGAATCTCCATCTTGAACCGGAGAAATATTTCCCACAAACACTGTAATTATTCAAAGCTGATATATTTCTGCAGTAACCTTCAATGTGGTGAACTGTCACTTTTCTGATGAAGAATCGCTTATTTGTAGGCTGGAATTCCTATTATCTCAACAAACAGGGAATGGTGGCACAGGAAATTGTGTCATGAGGTCACCCAGGATCTCCACATCAGAGCCAAGGATAAACTGGAATGGGGCTGGTGGAAAGTCATCAAATTTTTTTTCAAAACGTATTTTGCAAATATTATATTTATTTCAAATTTTCCAGTGGCCAGACAGTTCCTTTACATTTTACCAAGAAAAATAAATTAAAGAAAAAAGTCACGAGGTTTTAAAACCAAGTCAACAATTATTTCCCATGTCTGGTATTTCACTGGAAATCAAGGAAAAATATTTTTTAAAGCACAAACAAGATAGTAGTGAAACAACAAAACCCCAAACAAAACATGCCTCCTGTTGAAAACAATTCAAACAGTTTTGCTCAGGAAAGATTGTAGCTTAGGGTTAGACACACAGAGTCAGACATTCCTGCTTGCATCCATGGCAAAGGTGAGCTCTTTTATGTTGCTGTTAAAGGAAAAGCAGCTAATCGGTCTCAAATTCATCCTTGCTGTGCATTAAGTGATGTATACGGATATTTATCCTCCATCACAAAGCACTTGGGCAGCCTTTTCATGTGTTTAATCCCTCAAGCCTTTTCTAAGGATTTGGGAGGCTGCTGAAGGACAGATGAGTCAGACTTGAAATGGTAAAATATGGGACAGTCCCAGAAGAAGAAAACGTGGATGTCTGGGGTGACTGCACATGGCTGTGATGGCAGGAAGGCGAGCTGAAGGTGAGCTCTGAGCGTGGATTATTTATCTTTGCACAGCCTGGCCTTGTCAGCTGAGTGGCCAAAAAATGTGATCAGGAGCTACAAAATTAAATGGCAAAAGCTGTACCCCCTGTACTTTGCTTTTGGGAGATGGGGCTGAGGAGGACAACAAAGGACACTGTTGTTGCGTGGGAGGCTTGGTCAGCGGGAACTGACCCATGGCCTCAGAGGCCCTTTCAAAACCATACCTTAATGACAAGCTCTTCCCTTCCTCTCCCACTTGTTTTTTTGGAAACTAGGGCAAATATTAGCACATCTGTGAGCGCTGGGCTGCTGTGTTGGAGTGCTTCTAGCCAGTGTTAGCTTGATTAAAACTAACATCACCGTTTCTACGCTGAGAAATTCCAGTGGCATGTCTACCATAAATTAAACTGAAATTCCAACTTTAAGTTGTCTTCTAGTTCTGCAGCAGATCTGTTTACTCTGGAATAGCATAAGGCAGATGTCTTCATCTTTGCTGATTCTTAACAGGTCACAGGCATTGACTTTAAATAGCTAAAAGCCTTTAAAATATTTTTAAAACAGGTTTCCCCCTCCCCTACAGACTTTAACTTTTGGTTGGCCTTAACTAGAAATGCCCAGGATAACACGATCCTAAAACAGACCATATAAGGAGCAACTTTAAATATATAATGTGATCATTACCTGAAACCAGCA
This sequence comes from Vireo altiloquus, assembly GCA_013396875.1. Lineage (NCBI taxonomy): Eukaryota > Metazoa > Chordata > Aves > Passeriformes > Vireonidae > Vireo > Vireo altiloquus. Next base: position 94,100 of record VZRF01008122.1, on the reverse strand, counting down.
AAGAGGTTGGAATAATTATTGCTCATGTTTACACTCCTGCATCTCAGTGGGTTGTGTTCAATCCTTTAATGACGATGATTAAAAACATACTGGAAACACATAGTAATTAAAGAGAGCACTTAACCGTGATTCCGAAAGCGCAGAGGCAGCTTTGAAGTGGAACTGGACACGGCGTGTGTTGCCAAAATGTTGCAAGAGTTGGAGCACCAGGTAGCTGGTAATTGCAGGTGCCACACCACGTCTGTTTTGGCACCTGCAACATCCTCCTCCAGCCCCAACCTCAGAATCGCTGCTCGTACGTCAGTGAGGCTCCTGCAGCCTCAGAGAGAGCTCATTGATGGTGGCTGAGGGAGAGGACAAATACTCTGCTTTTTAATTTATGTAAAGCCAAAGCTGAATTTGGGCTTGTTTCTCCATGGGGGACTTTTTGAGGGTGAGGCAATGTTTAGGAAGAGGGCAGGAGGAGGAAATTTGGGGTGGCAGCAGAGAGTGGGCACTGGTTCAGGCACTTTGCCCTGCCAAGGCTTCACTGTGGGTACTGACATGAAAGGGAGTTCTCAAGCCACAGGCTCCAAACCTTGTGTTTTAGGAGTGTTCCTGTGGGTGAGGGAGAGGGGCATGTACTGCGGAATGAATTCCTTTGTTTGTTTTCCCCATTTAAAACAACAAAAATACTCTTATTATAATAAGTGCAGAAGGAGGAGTGATGAGGCTTGTGCTGTAAAATCATGTTTGCTGGAAAAGTTGTCTTGTTTTCCATTGCTTAATTTCATCTGAAAAGGGAAGGTGTGGAATCTGGGGAGAACACAGCTGCTTTCTTGGAAGTACTTTTCCAAGCCCTAGAGATGGGCCTTCTCAGGAGGGAGCAGTTTAGCTCTGTATAAGGAGAAGAGATTTCGGAACATGTCCTAATGTTTCTTTGGGGTTTAAAGGGATTCAGTTTTGGTCATTGTCCTTTAATTTTTCTACTCCATATCTCTTGTTAATTTTCTCTGCAAACCCGAATTCAGTTTCTGTGCCTGTGCTGACTCCACAGAGACCACCTGCCTGTACCATGTCTCCCACTTCGATGGTGTTCCTGTCCTCCAGTGTCCCATTGAAGAAGATCCGCTATCAGCTAACACTCAACATGCCTCAAACAAGACTTTTCCCTTAGATCTCTCAAGCAGTGTGGACAGTATTATGATCCTGCCTATCACTCAGGCCCATGGGTGTTATCTTGGACTCCTGTCTCCAGGTTCACACCTGCAGGCAGTGTGGAAGTCTGGCCACTTGTTTCTGTGTAGCCTCTCTGAAGTATTGCCGTGTCTGTCCCCTCTCCTGGCTCCCATGCTTGCCCAGGCTGTCATTACTGTGCTCTCCAACCCCTGTTACAACATTGCTAATTCTGGCCCTGGCAAATCCAGTCTCACCCTGATCACCCACGTTCTTTATGCTCCAAAAAAATTCACTAGCCATGCCTGCTCATTGCTCCTTTTGCTGCATCTCTCTTGCAAGTGTCTGCTCTCAGCCAAATCAAACATCATCTATTTGGGTTTTTTCCCCCAAAAAGGGGACGTTTTTCCACCTAACACAGTATTTTTGTTTTGTGGTTAAGATGCCAGTTTTGGCCTCTGATCAACCCATTGTGCCACTCTGTGCTCCCTAGCTGTTAAAATCTGAAAGCACACCCTTGTGTGTTTCCCTGTGCTGCTCAGGCAGCTGCATCACTCTCCTCCCAGTTTCTCCTCAGAGCCTCTTTCTCTTGGAGGGCTGTAAACCCTTCAGAGCAGTGGGGCTCTGGGTGTGCTGAGCTCTCCGATGGGTGTGTGAGCAGAGCTGGTTTCCATGGACTCCCCTGGTCTGCAACACCAGCTGCTGGGTTTTGGCTTGGTATAAAGGCTGCCCTGAACCAAGCATGGTTGAGAACCATCAGTTTGTGCTGGATTTGAGTGGTGTCTGTCACTGTGGGTTACTGCCCTGCAAGCAGAATCCACAGGTGCTGTGGTAATATGAAATAATAACAATTTTAAAAGCAAGTATTAATAGCACCATGTTTGTTGTTGCCCCTGCAACGCTGAGCAAGCATTGGTCCCGGAGGATGTTGGTGGGTTTTACTCTCTTCAGAAAAAATGTGGTGGAGAGAATTCCCATCCCTGCTCCACACCTCTTCCACAGGCCCTTTTCATTGCTCCACCAACCACTGAAGTAAAGGGAGAGGCTTGAAAAGCAAGGTGGTAATGCTTGTAATAAGTAGGACCAGCATTATGCAATTCCACTTCTGGGTCTTCTGCCCACTCAGTTCAGAAATCGTTGCTTGAGGACTTTCAGAAATTGAGTTGGGGTTTGTTTGTGAGAAGAGACAGGGGAATGTCATCGATTGACATCCAACTCCACCTCTTTTTTCTTGCTGAGATGTTCCTTGGAGAAGCCTGACCATGTACACGGAGTGCCCAGTGCCCTGGGCTGTGTAGGACAGGAACAAATACACACTGGTGGAGCTTTGCAGCACCTTCTTCAGCTGCATTCCCACTCAGAATCTCCTGAAACTGCCAACCACATGAAACCAGAACAATGGCCTTAAATCCATTTCGCCTGTGGAAAAAAAAAAAAAAAATCAGATGGCAAAATGTCAGGCTGCAAACCCCGACTGCCAAGCAGTTCTCCTTCCTGTGAGAAGGAAGAACTCTGGTGAAAACCAAAAAAAAAAAAAAATTAATAATCCAGCCCTGTATTGGGAACAAAGGTTGCTGCCTCTGCAGCAGCCAAGTGCATAGCCCAAGGCCAGTCAACATCTTGAGCCTTCTCCCGTGGCTTTGGGACCTTTTACAAAAGCTGGGCGTTTTTCCAGCACTGAGCCGTAGGAAGGACAGTTGACCCATGTTGCACCTGGGGCACCTCAGCCTTATTTCAGTTTCACATAAGGCTTTGTCTTGGTTTATTTTATTTAACGGGCCTTTCTTTT
>VZRF01008122.1:59658-91143 GCA_013396875.1 Vireo altiloquus | reverse complement strand
TTTTTTTTTTTTTTTTTTTTTCCTGGTTATACTGTCACAGGAAATTCTCACTGTTCTATTACCTTTTTCCTGTTGGAACTAGCCTTAAAATAAAATGAATAAATAAATACATATACATACATATAAAAATATGCAGACAGGAAAGCTATTCAGATCTGCAGAGGCCGTGATAACGCTGCTGATGAGGTTGCCAGCTTTCCCCCTGTCTGAGCTGAACAATTCCCCACCACCTCCCCAACCCCTGGGAACTTAAGGGGAGGTAGTTGAGAAGTTTCTAATTCTGACTACAGGTGTCTGGTTTGAAAGACACCACATGCCATGCTGTAACCTCATTTAGGAAAAGGGTAATTAAATAAAAATACAGATGTGTTACAGTCACAGTTCCTGAACATCTGAAATGCCTGTCGCTTTTAAAAAAGTAAAGGATAAATCTCTCTAGAGGAACACTATCCTCTCATCTGTTGTAATATTATTCAGTATTAGTATTTTAAATAAGGAAGAGGGTTTTGAATGTCAACATCTGCTCTTAACCATCTCTTTACAGCAGGAACATTGTGTTTGAAAACAAACAAGATAGGAATGCCTAAACTCCCCTCCTTCTTCTGCTCTGCGTAACTAAATATTCCTGCCAGTGTTTACTTGTTGCACATTCTGCCCCATCATTTAGAGTTTTTAAGGTACTGTAGATTATCAAAACCAGAGGAGTTATTAGACCTGCTCAGCTTTGTCGTAACAAATCAGATAGTCACTGATCTTGCCCTTTTGAATCATTAGCTTGAGAAGTGTAAATGCCACTCTATTCTGGATAAATTGCTTGAAAAAATCATTTTGAAAAAGATTAGCCAGCTTTAAGATGGACTGTTCCCTGCTCAGTGGTAATGGTGATTGTAGTAATGATAACAATAAGCGAAGTGCAGAATTCAGCGGGTCTCAATCCAGTAAAGTATTTAACCCCAAGCTTAGCTTTCTAAGTGTGTGTGAATCTCTGCAGCAGGGCTGAGCACAGGCTGCAGCTCTTTGCTCTATTGCTGCTTAACTCCAGCATGTGCCGCTCCTGTTGTTTGTTTGAGTTGGGCTGTTTCTGGGATAAACCTTTGGGATTAGCAAATACTGAAGAATTGCTAATATATTAATGATCCAGCATAATTCAGGGGGTTGCAACGACAGCTGAGTGGTCTTACTGCCCTGATTGTTTACTGCATATTTTACCAAGTTGTTGGTCTCTCTTTCCCACTGCTTAGCCCTCTTTACTCTTGTGCTACCTGAGGGAAGGAGATCCACAGCTGAGAGTGGAGACTTGGCCTTGGAGGAGGAGTATGGAGGCACCAAGCCTGGTGGCATTACTGTGAATCTTACTGTGAACCTTTCCAGAAATGCAGGGGAGTTTTCCTAAAGCCTGAGCAGTTTTAATTGTCCTATTTCTTTGAACTCTGGCTTTTATTATACCACAAACATACCCCAGCACATTGCTTCTCTACAGAGGTGCAAACCCACACGTTTCAAGTCTTCATGGCGTGGTGGAAGAGCTTAAAACACAATGTGGTTATTTATCCTAGGCTCCAAAATCGAAAAGCGCATGAAAAATCTTCCATATTTCTTAATAATTTTCCAGGATTTTCAAGCCGATTTCAAGATGCTCTGAGACTTGACAGGTTTTGAGCACTTAGTGCAGTTCCTTGAGCCCCTGAAGCCTAGCTTATGACAAATCAGATTTCTATAGAACTTCACAGAAAATTCGTCCTTCCTTGCTGTGCTGAGCATTATAGCAACACCACATGAGAAAGTCAAGGCTTCAAAGTCTTTACCATTAAACTGATTGTCAAAAGTAGGAATCATGACTGCAACAGGTTTTATCACCCCAGACCCCACTTTGCAGCATTCACATAGGAGCAGAGCCCTAAAGCAGTGCCCAGCTCCTTGCATTGCACAGCTCTGAGCTTTAGGCTGCTGGGGGATTTCTCTGGGCTTGGTGCTTCCACCCCTCTGTATTTGCAGCCATTTGAGAGCAGCAGTGAGCAAGGGGGAGCAGAGATCCCCAGCAGGCCCCGGGGATTAGTGGCTTTCCAACTGGGCTCCTTGGATCATTCTTAAACACCTACAAAATACGTGAGAATCCTGCCATTGTCTCAACTGGCCCCTGAATCAGGGGCTCTTAAACACAGGGTATGCCATTCTTCTTTTGTTCCACACTCCCATAACACTCTGAAAAGAAAAGAAAGGCAAAAAAAGGCTAAGTAAAAACCAAACCTGAAATGTGCCTTCAGTTTTACTCTGGTAGCAAGAGGTGGAAGGGATGGTGAGCCAAGATTGGGGTCTCCCAGGCTTTGTGATTTCTCGCTGAGAGTTACGGCTGCACATCAGTAGCAGTAAGCAAAGCAAAAAGCAGTAGCTAGACTGGTGTTCTTTTCAATTGCCTGGGGGCCCCAACTGAAATTTAATAAGCAAATGTAAGGTTTTAGTGCTTTGGAATAGAAACTTTATGGTAACTTCTCCCTGCAGCCCCTGTTTAAGTGATGTATCACACGTACGGCTTGTGCAGTGCACCTTGAGTGCTGAATCCAACTCTGCCGTTGTGCTGTTCCTGTCCCAAGCTGCAGCCAGGTGAATCTTCAGGTCACAGAGCAAGCTGGTACTGAATACCAGTTATGGCTGGGATACCTTCCCTGCAGCTCCATTCACATGGACTAGGATGAGAATCCTAATGGCTGTGGCAGGTGGGACAATCTCTACTAGTGAGTTTTTGGAAGTCAGAGGTTATCAAGTTGTGTTCAGGTTTGGCTTATGGAGTTTAGATACTTTGGATCATTCTTCAGATTTCAAAACATAAAGCTCTTCTTTGGGATTCTCTGAATTTTTTTTATTATTATTTTTTGAGACGCAAATTTTTATTGCTCATGTTCAACTCACTAGTGAGGATGGAGAACCCTCTCATGGGAAAATGAGAAAAGTTCCATATTTTAAATATCCATCACTTCTGCTCCCTGCTCAGGAATGGGTGAGGAGTGCATGCTCTCCTCTGCTGCCAGCTTCTGTTTTGCTGTATCTGTTATTTTACAGTTTCTTCATTATGATGGCTCACAGAGACTTGTCAGCTGTTCCTCATCTCTCTCCAAGCATGAAAATCTAGTCTTGAGGGGTGTGTTTAGAATCAGATCGTATCAGGAGCTGTTGGCAGGAATGCACTGAGATGGCAAAGGGAGCTTTACCCTTTTCCCAGCTCCCTGCTACTGTTTCCCATTACTACCAGCTGGCACAGGGATTTTCTGCGTGTTACTCAATACCTCCGATATCCATGGCTGGCTTTAGGAGACAAGGAGGCTGAACAACTCTCAAGAAGTGGTGAATTCAGTGTAACCAGATAAAAAATAAAGGCTCTTCTTTACCTTGCACAATTGACTATCCCAACTTGGTCCTTCCAGCACGTGCAGATGATGTGCAAAGGGCCAGAAAAACGTGGAGACCTCTCTCTAGGGAAACACATCAAAACTAGCCATGCTCTTTGTGCTTCTTGGGCACCTCTTGCATGCTTTTCCTGGGACAGGGCCCAAATTGAGGCTGTCTCACTGTGCATATACAGCCACTGGGGACAGAAATTACACAAACTCTTTTAAAAACCATGTCTCTGTTTCAGCAAAGTCTTTCAAGTTCAGTCACTGAAAGGTCCCCCACGATAATAAACCCCTGTTCATTCCTTTTGCCTTCTCATGTGCGTGTTTATTTCTGTTTGCTCCTTTCTTTTTCACAGATGGCAGATAAATCTTGTCAGTGCTTTTTTGGCTTTGCAGCCTTTTCTCAATCATCTTTCCTTTTGTATCTCCAGCAATGTGCAAATCTGGTGGTTTGCTATTTCTGCTAAGTGTATTTCTTTTCCATGTTGTCTCATTGTCTCAGTCTTGTGCTTTTTTGCTGGGTGAAAGAAGAGACAAATTTCCAGTAGGCAAAAAATAAACCAGCCCCAGCTCATGAAAAAAAGGAACCCTTTTTAATCACTGCTATAAAATGTAATGGTTTGATGCGAGTTCCTTGTCAGGGTTGGAAGACTGACCAACAGGTCCCCGAGAAGCATCTTTTGATCTGTCTCCTGGATCAATTGGAATTTTATTGCACATGAGGAGAACAATACTGCATAAGCCCTTGAAATGGAGCGAACACAGATGACATTTTTATTCATTCTCAGCCAGATTGCCTGGTATTGTGTCCCTTCTGTGAAAAATGACACTCTGGCACCAGGCCACTGACTGCAAAGCGTCTTGGCATGGGCCTCCTGTTTGTCTCAGCCTGAGCCGAGCATCACCGGAGATGCCAGACTGCTGGCCACAAGCTGAGGGTGTTAAAGCACCGTCTTTATCAGCATCTCACTGCCATTCCTGGTGGGAAATACTTGAGGGAGGAGGGATGGCTCCTGAATGTTTAGATGTTTGGTGGCATCAGCAATGGTGGCTGGCCCTTGGGGTGAGCAGCAGCTCTCCTGGCTGACAGTGACCAGCACGTTTGTCACAGTCCTGCCAACCCAAATCAGTCCTCAGAGCTTCTGAGTCTGTGCTTCCCATCTCCTTTTCCTTTCCTTGTGTCTCCAGTGGAACGTTTGAAAGCCATCAAGTGATTAGGAAGGCAAATCTGGTTGACTTCCAGTTTCACCTGAGCCATCATGGTTGCTGCAACACAGCCAAAATCTCATGGATTTCCCTCAGACTTTTCAGAGGCCAATCCCTCAGTTTGTCTGACTGGGACCTGCCATGGAATGTCTGGGGACAGGTGACACTGAGCTGTGGGTTCTGTTGTAGCAGGACACTCAGCCATCAAAACCTGGTGTAATGCTGAGGCATTCCCACCATTATAGAATAGTCCATATCATAAATCGTTTCTTCAAAGTCCCTGTTGGGCCTTTCTGCCTTCTGAGAAAGTAGAAAGTGGAGGAAGATTTCCTCCTTCCAAGCACAACGGTTTAACCCACGTGGACATGCATTCCTGAGTAACCTGCTCCAGGTGAGCCTGCCTTGGCTGATCTCCAGAGGTCTCTTTCAACCCTAACAATTCCATGATTCTGTGAACTATTAATTTTGTACTGTGCCCGGATTTTTATTCAATTTAAATGTTTTTTGTTCCATCCAAGTAGGAGCGTGGCAAGGTGTGCAACAGCCAACACTGTGCACTAGGAGACACTGGACTGAAATCTGGACCTGAATTTGTCCTGCCTGCTGGAACCAGGCTCCCTCTGTGCCTAGTGCTGTGGAATGGGTATTTCCCTAACTAAATAGTTGCATTTTTCTGAAGGAAGGACAATATCTTTGCCTTCAGCTCTGATGCAGTGTGACACGTACCGTAGGACCTGTCATCATTCATGAAGTCAGTTCTGTTTCAATGTTAATAAGTCCTTAATCAAGTCATTTGTTTCATCCAGGATGTCACATTTATCGGGGAATTGTCACACGCTTGAAAACTGGAATCATAGAAACACTGTTTAATGCTAAGTGGTATCTGCATCATATCTGAATCTGGAACATGCCAGGAAAACATCCTTCACATTCTGCACTAATATTTCCAAGCTTTCAGGACCAATCATGGCTTGGCTGGGTATGTACATTATTCCTCTCTGTTTATGTGTGGCATACTATTATACTCTATATTTAGTAACTCGTTCTCACACTGCTTATCTGTTTCTTATTTTTTTTGGCTGGTTCTTCTGCTTTTTAAAATAATAATGTGCAGCACTGGACCAATCACTTGAAACCAAGACTGACACTCTCAGTCCAACAGAAAATAACTGAAATTTAAAACTGGTGCTCCTCATTCTAGTGTGTTTGTGATATGTAATGAAAAAGAAGAGGCTTGAGCCAAGCAGCTGCTGGTGGGATTAAGTGGGAAGCTGTCCAGAGAGACCAGGTTTATGATTATCATCTCCTGTTCTTGATGTTGTCTTCAAGAGGAACAGAGCTAAGGGCTAAAATTGTATCTCTAATATCTACTTCCTGTAAGCCTTTTCCACTTGAAAAGAAGAACAGGAAGTCATAGTGAACTCATGGCAAATATTGTCCCAATGCATTTTCCTTCTTTTATTTAAATTACATTTTAATGTTGTGCCTGTTTCTGCCTGCAAATAGGTATATTACAGTGTCAGTGGTAATAGGAAACACACCTGTATGTTCACCATCTGTTGCTATAAAGCAGTGTCATTATGTACAAAATATCTGCAAAGTGGAAGATTGAAAAGTCATTTTTTTGCCTTAGGGAACAGTTTGTATTGATATTTTAGCTCTGCCGTGCTGTTGTGTCCTTCTCGTGGGCCAGACCCCTTGTGGTAGTTCCATGAGGACACAGAAGGAGTCCTGGTCATATCTCTGGGGAAAAAATTTTGGTTTGGGGTTTTTCCCAGTTTCTGTCCTGAACTACTCAGTGTAGAACAGTTTAAAAAAATAATTATAAAATACTACTTCAGATTTTATTTTGTGTCTCCACAGTCATTCCTGGTTCCAATCAGTTGATCAAAAATACTGAATGTATTAAGGATCCATGTTTTCTTAAAAAGTATGTTGTGTTCTCCTAAAAGCTCTTTTTCCCTATAAAATGTTCTATTTGAATTTAGTCCAAGTCATAATGAGTGCTGGAGCAATTAAAGTATCAGCCACTATAAGGAGTCTTGGGAGCACAGGAGACAGATAGGATCAGGGTTTAAGCTACTTAAATACCTTTTATGAGAAATAAAGATTTCATAAACCTCAGTTTCAAACAAAATAGTTGACATATGCTAAGCTCAAAGTACTAAACTTCTTCTCCTGCCCTCTCCCACTAAACAAATAACCATCTATGAAATATTTAAACTTATATCTGCAGGAAGAAAGAAAACACTTTATTTCCATTCAAAAATTTTTGGCAAGTGTTCAGGTATTTATGATAATGGGATCATAAAATGACGTGGAAAGGTTAGTGGGAAGGTGTGGTGGGAATTTTGAGTGTGACTTTGTAAAATGTCTCATTTGGTAAATCTTAGTCTAAGACTTAAATTGTAGCCAGGGTGTTTGTTCATTTCCATGTATCCTAGTATAGTTACTGTGCATTAGGAAACTCTTAAATCAACAAAGTGTTTGTGTGTAGGGCTGGATCATGCCTTCACATGCTGCAATCAGTTAAATTCCTTTGATTTAATTCTTGTAACCATTACCCTTAAAAAAAAAAAAGAAAGAAAAAACCTTTTAAATATTTTTCATTAACACATACTATTAAGTGGGTAAGTGCCCTAAGTATATTTTAATTTAATTTAGATTTAACAGCAACATTTTTCCCATACTAATTAAATGCCAGTTTGTTATTAAGAAAATATTTATTGAAGTTGAACTTGGTGATAGATACATATCTATCACATCACTGTTAAACCTCATTAAATAGTGTTTTAATTGCAATTTGTTTTTAATTACCATTCATTAAGCATATTATTAAATCTAAATTGCATGCTTATGAAAGACGGGTTTGCCAATACAAGTGTCTGAGGCCCTTAACTACTGCCTTGCTTTTAGGTTCCCATAATTTGATGTGTGTAGGGTGAAAGTTTGATCTATTTGTATTATTTCTATTATCTCCCTCACTGCCTGTCTGCTATCTTTATTAAGAGAATTAATAACATCTGAGTCAGTCAAGAGGTATAAAAGGAAAATAAGAGTATGAAAAGTTGTAACAAAACAGGTCTTTGGGCAAGGAAGCAGGGAGGATGCGACAGCAAAGAGGGAGCCCAGGCAGGGAAAACAGCAGTTAAACAGGGCACTGAAATCAATTATCTAAATTGGAAGAAGGAGAGGATGGGGACTGGGAGCCTGAAGGATGCAGAGGGATGCTGTTAATGCTTTGAAGAGCTTTTTCTCTTTGGCTGATCATGTGAGGCAGCCCAGTGGCTGCTCAGCAAGAAGGTTTGCTGGTCCCAGTCTGGGTCTGGCACAGCTGGCGGTGTGGGAAGGGCTCGTCCTCAAGATCAGCACAGAGTGTTCTGCTGGTGGCTGTACAGCATCAGCTCACAAGTAGCTCATCAGCTCAGTAGTTGCAAGGAAAGCCCTTCCAATTTTTCCAAATTTTTACTCCTGGGCAGTGCTGCCCCCCTTTAGAAGTTCCACTCAGAGGAATGACAGTGTGGATGTGTGAATTTGCTTACCTTAGACATATTTACCAGATTTCTTAGTAGTAGTCCATGAATCTGAGGTAAGCTGAAAAAGTCCTGAGATAAGAGCTTTTTTTCTGAGGATATCAGCTCTTTCAACAAAAAAGACCCCACTGAGCTGGGCTTTTAAAGGCTGGGCAGTTTTTTTAAATCTTAAAAGAGGAGAGTCTTTTGGAGCCTTTCATCTAGGGATGACACTTGATTTTTGCCAACAGGGAGGAAAGGCCAAGAAGAAAGGTGTGAGATTATTCTTTTGCTGGAGACCAGCTCCACATAACCAGTTAGCAAGCTGGAGAACCATTCCCAAGGGAGAGGCAGTAACAGACAAAAGGCATGGGGTGCAGTGTTGGCATCCTCTTTTATGCCAGTGTATGACCTTATCAGAACACTTGGGGAGGAATTAATGGGAGGGGGGGCTGCTGAACAGTGCCATAGGGGTGAAAAAACATTTGTACATGGAAACAGCTGAGGCAACCTGATGCATTGCCAACTTTCCCATGGGCTGGATAAAGAAAGACAGTAAAACTCTGCACATTGACACTCTGGCTCTGGTTCTGCTTGCATTGAGCATGGTTTTGTGCCAGGTTATCTCCATTGACTCCAGTGGATTATCTCCAATTCACAGTGCAGTTTAAATCAGAGGCATCTTTTCTCCTCTCTCCAATTCGTGAATCTCTTTCAAAACCTTCCGTACCAGATGTTACAACTGTAAGCAAATTATCCTGGCAAACCAAAGTATCTCCTCATGAGTCTGTGTCACAGTAGGCCCTGGTGCCTCTATCTGCCTCTGGATCTTTTGCTCATAAACCATTAGTTATACGTATTTTTTGGCAGATGGGTATCTCCCATGAAAAATCCATTTCCATTCCAATGCAACAGTGCTTTTATATGGCCTGTTTCAGTCCCTATTGCACAACCTTTTTTGCACAATGATTCATTATTCTGTCTTTCTTCTTGATTTGCTGAATCATGGGATGACACTTTGCCAGCTGCTTTGTATGCCAACAATAACTTGCTCGTGTTTCAAAGATAGAGAAGGCTGCACAAATCACTGCAGCACAGGGAGCCTGGACATTTGGCTGAGGGAAGTTCTCAGCAGGCATTAAACTCCACATGGACGGGGAAGTTGCCTTTCAGCTCCTGCTCTTTTTGGATGGCTGCAGGGAGCTGCATATGGCCTTCACTTGTCTTTACAGAGCTGGAGAAGGATGAGGTTCCTGGATGGCAACCTGTGGCCAACTCCTGTCCTGTGGCCCCTTAACTGAGAGGACATAAATCAGTCTACACCTCCATGGAGCCCCATCTGCACTCAAAGGCTTGGCTTAGCAGAAACGTGGAACGGTGGAGATGACTTCACAATCACCCACACAGATGCATCAGGTGCCTCTGTGGGATTTCCTGACATCATTCTCCAACATGTTGATGGGAGGAGGCAGCTAAATTAATCCCTTTCCTACTGCAGTAGCCTCAAGAGTGCACATTCCCCCCACGTGTCCCTGCAGGGCTCAGTGCAGGGGTGCTGGGTCACAGCACAGCTGCTCGCTTTCCATAATTCAAGGCTTGGGTAATGATTTTTAACTCCTATTTAAAAATTAATTTGCTTTTGTCAGTGATGTACAGGATCCTTACAGAGGCAAATGATGCTTTCCCTTGGCCATTTTAAAGTTCTTTCTGATTTGTCTTTGCTAGGAGATTCTAACTGTAGCTATTTATCTGATCACAGAGAAGTCAGAGTCCACTGAGTGTATTCACAGCTGTTCTGAGAAAAGGGACAAGATTTTGGTCAGAAAGGAATATATTACGCTGCTTGAAAACAGGAGTTTTAAAGGAAATGCTCTTGTATTTTTAATTTTTTTTTATTTGAATGCTGTATTGTAATTTGACGTTTACTTCAGTTTGTAGCACAGCATAGTACTACAAACCTTACACACTTCAGTCATTTAAAAGGCCCTTGGTTTTCTTTTGAAAACAGTAAACCAATGAAGAAATCTAGATTAGAAAGGTAGTGTCCTACTAGACCATGAGGGTACCTTTGTACATCAAGTTATTAAGTGTAATTATTACAAAAATTTCATATAAAAATTATGCAGTATTTTTAGGTGTTATAACCTCAGATTTGTATACGACATGTTCTTTCCCCTGTGATTATTGCACGAGACTCTGTCCATGTGCAGTTAGGCTTTGAAGTGAGATACAATAAAGATCAGATTTTAAGAGCAGCGTGTACATAATTGCCTGGCACAAGGATGCATAGAAAAGGACAAGGGACTTGAGAATTTTTATTCTTTTCTAAGGGTCATGGGTATGGAAAACATTCTTCTGATGGGTACTGTATAATAGGTGTACTCCTGGTTCAGTGTCTTCAGCCTCAACCGTCCTGGTTATTGTTCCAGGTATTAATGTGTTTATTAGCTTGTGTCTTTATTCCTTGTGTGTGTCACCTCCTCTCCTCCCCAGGTGGTTCTGCCCTGCCACAGAAGTGGGTTAGCCCAGCTCCAAGGGCTGCCGAGTGGCTGGATGGGAATCCACCTAGCAACACCACCACACTAATGCCGCGTTGGGAAATTCGCCCTACAGGAGTTTGTCTTGATTAAAGGCTTCAGTCTGTCTTTGCAACACAAACATGGGAGCCCCCATGCTGCTCTCTGAAATTTACAGCGTATTTTCTTTTTACTCAAGCATATTGAAGCAGAACAGAAGAAAGGATCAAAGGTACCGTAATGTTTCTATAAACAAGTACTACTTAGTTTGGTTTTTTTTATCTTGGGTTTATTTTTTTCCAAACAAATCTTCTAGGCACATTAGGCTCAGATTTCATTTTATTGCCAAATCACCAGCTGGCAACAAAATCGCATATGTCTGTGTAAATACAGTGGATGAGAGGCTGAACAGGAGATTGGGAGATGATTCAAGCAGTCATATTGGCTTCTACACCTTAAAATTTGACTGTTTTATCTGTCTATTCAGCAATGTCCTGTACAGACCCCATTTCAGCATGAAATACTAAAATCTCAGCTTGGGGTAATTCTGTCTGTGGTTTTCCTCTCTCCTAGTGAATTTACAGGAAAACAGATAATTCTCTGGGACTGTAACTCAGAAATTCATTTTTTGTTTGCTCACCAAGTGGTGACTAATCCACTCCCTGTTACTCAAATATAGGTGTAACTCTTGTGATGACTGATATTATTATGAAGCATTTTCACTTTGAGGGACAGATGATCCTTTGAAGGTAATGCAATTTTGCAATTTTCTTGAGGGCTCTATTGCTGCTTTTTGGGTACATTTGGATTCACTTCACTTTCACTGAAACCTCAGCATTGGTTAATTTATTGTTAAGGTCAGTGTTGCTATACAGCCCCTCTTTATTTGTAGTTAGACAATGGTACAGTCACTTCAATTTGTAACTTCAGTTTCTTCATGCACCCCAGAATTCCCAGGGAAAAAAAGCCTGACCATTATTAGGCAAACATATCAAAAAACTAGTAATCAACATTTTTCTTCTAAAAGCAGATAACTGGAGCATCTTTTCAGACTGGGGTATGAGAAAGAGTTTTCCCCATGCAGTTATGAACTTTGGTTTGTTTTGGCTAAAATGATGCTCCTTTGGGGTCCCAGGTGAAAGAATATTTGAGTCTCATCCAGGGAAGATGTTCCTCGACAGAGCTGGGTAACAGGACCCCCTTTGTCAGAAGAGTGGCACAGAAACACTCAGCAGCTCTCAAGGATCTGTTTGAAGTGGCAATCTTGCCCTCAGTCAATAAACTTTAAATAGGTTAATTAATGAGCAGGGAACGAGCTCCATTATCTGGGAGGTGGAGGACAGAAATTAAAGGGGTTAAGCAGTAAACAGGCTTTGTTTCTTGCTAAAACTTTTTAATCTTTCTCTTTTCTCTAACATCCTTCTCTTAAGAGATTTTGATCCCAGCTGACTTCTGGAAGTCTCAGCCTTACTACAAGTTGTGCTTTTTCTGTCAAGGGCTCCTAGTCTGATCTTTTTTTTCCCAATGTTTCCCTTTAGTTTGTAATACAAGCTGGGTTGTAATGTGTGGGAAAGGGGCTTCAGTTTTGGAAATACCAGTGCATACCCACTAGCTGAAGCTTTTCCCAAATTGGCCAGAATAGAGAATATTTCCTGCTCCATTCAGAATCATCTGCATAGAAAGATAAAACAGGAGTTAACAAGGGTCAGGTTTATGACAGGGAAAGAAGGCTGCTAATGACCATTATCTATGCCACAGGTTTAACTTCATTACTTTTGCATTAAGTTCTTAATGCCCAAAGCAATAAGCAAACTGAGTCCTGTTGAACTGTAGTAACCTAATCTTCTCTCCAAATGAAATAGAGGGGAAAGCAGAGTCATTTGACATGGCCTTTATTTTGTCTTTTCTCTCCCCAACCCCCAGTCACATACTGGGCCTGTTGTGAGTTTCTTTTCCTTCTCACAGCCTTTTACTTTTATCTCTTTCCTTTCTTCCTGAGTTTTTCTGACTGTCCAAAGTGGTATTTGGTGTAGGATTTGATGAGAGGGTTTAGGCCTTCCATAAAGTGTGTCTGGGGTTTGTCACATGGAGAAGCCTCTCTTGATAATCTTTTACAATCTTCTACAGAATAATGCAAAATATATCCAAAATAAAAAGCTTTTAATTTCACAGTTAAGAGAAACTTGAGGTGGCCATGACATTGGGGGGCCCAGTGAGTCAGATCTAGGTGAGAACACTTGCTGGGTGTTTTGAAGCATCATCCCACTTTTGCATCACAAGGACAGTGCTGGATGGTTACATCCCAGTGAGAGTGGTTGGCACACACCAGACTGGGGACTCCAGGCATTAATTCACATTCTGCCCTTTCTCCAATTGCAACCTCTGATGACAACAATGAAGTGTTCAAGGCCAGCCTGGATGGAGCTCTGAGCAACTTGGGCTAGTGGAAGGTGTCCCTGCCCACGGTAGGGGGGCTGGAACTGTGTGATATTTAAGGTCCTTTCCAATCCAAGCCATTCTTTGATTCTATGATTCCATGATTTATGGCTCTGACGTTGCACCACCAAATGTGTGAGTAGTTTAGGCTTAGTGAGCAAAGAACAAACACCAGCAGAGAATTAAATGTACTTCATGATTTAGAATGAGATCAGCATTTCTGTCATTTCAGTTAGTTTCCTATTCACCCTCAAATTTGACAAATAAAAAATAATGAATTTCCCTCTTCTGGCGTGACCTGCAGATTATTGCTCTGTAGCTGGGGAAGGAAATGCTTTGAGTAAGAAGAGGGAGCAAGAAAGGATTTCTTAATGTATGAGATTCCCAGGCCAGCAACCTTAGATTTTGGCAAAGGAATAAATCAACAGAGCATCTTTTTAGGGTTCCCCAGCAGAGTGAGAGGGAGCAAACCAGTGCTGGCAGGTAACTGGTGCATCTGTCCAGCATGCAGGGAATACATTACTGCTCTTAGAAAAAGGATTTTAAAGTGACAGGTGCCTGAGAAAAAAGCACGCTAGATTAGATAGATAGAAGAAAATAATATAAACTATGGAGAGTTAAGCAGTGAATGTGAACACCTATGTAAAACTCCTATCAGGAATGCAAGGCAATATCTCACCCTAATCCAGTATTACATGGTAACCTCCATAGGAGAACCTTGCACTCTGAGGAATAAGTGCTGAAGGCTGAACATTTATCTTATGAGTTGTTCCCTGTTTAGAACAATCAGGATTGCCAGATATTTGGGACTCTGAGAAAATTGTCCCTCTGTAATAACATTTCCCTGCCATGCAGTATGAAGGGGTTTCATTTCCTTGCCCCTTTCTGTCTTTGAAAGGACATATCTGCATTTTTTCTGTAGCCAGGGAACTGTAGCTACAGTAAGATCCATGATATTACAGCTAGGCTTGATATATCAGTCTGACAGCCATCATCTGTTTTAAGAAGTGGTATCTCCACTCCACAGGCCTGTCTGCTTCCTGAATGCTTGGCTTGACTCTACAACTGCTTTTTTTGGCTTTCACTGGGTACAGGTTCTCTTTTAAATCAACAGCTTCCTCACTATTCTCCCAAATGAGATATTCCTTGTAAAATGAGAGTCAAACTACAAGGCACATCAATTCAAACTGCTGGGAATGCCAGAGGTAGGAAGGAGTGAGTGGTGGATACCTCAGGTATGTGTAAATGGGAGCAAATGAAGTGGTCTCTGTTGTGTCTTTGATACTGACTTGTGAAGTTTTGCCTCCCTTTGATGGGAGGGAAGGGAATGCACTTCATCCCTGCGCTGGGATATCAAACTCCAATGTCTCCCACTTGGATAAGTTTCTGGCCTCTCTCGCTTCTCATTTTCTTCACGTTTTTTCTGATCGTGGTCTCCTTTTAGAGATGGGAAACAACTTTGTTGGATGCCAAATTGTGTATTTACTTACTAAATGCCTGTTTTTTGAACAAGCAAGCTGCCATAATTCCGAAGTTCAAGGTGAAGAGGGCTTGGGGAGAAGCAAAACTATTTTCTAGCCGCACGGAGCAGATCAAGAGCCCCTGTGCAGTGAACTATATCTGATTCAACACAGCCCGCAAAATTAAATCTTGTTCAGCTTAAGCATTTAATTACTGCAGATGTTCAGGAGATACTCCGTGAAGCATCACCTACTGGGGCCCTTTGGACAGATGCTGTTTGCTTTGACACTCCATCTGTCACTTTAAAATAATCACTGAAGCTTCAACTGGCATAACCCTGCAGGGCTGGCATCAAGGCATGGCATGGAAGAGGTTAAAAACGAGGCCAAGGTCATGGCATGCCGTGTGTGGTAGAAGGTCTGTGGATGAGGATTCCCAGTTCTTGCTCTTGTTTTTCAGCAGAGAGCACTGTCTCTGTGGCATTGCACAAGGACTTGGGTTTTGCCTTCTGGAGAATCTTTTAGCATCAATGGTATTGTCCCCTTTGCTTGTTAGATCCTTATATCCAGAGCACACCTGGGAGAGAAGAAAGATACAGCAGCAAATAGTGGGCATGGCCTAAACCAAATAAAAAACTTGGTTGTTTTATATCAACAGAGATTTGGGACACTGCTGGGACCTAGCAAAAGTCAGCATAGTTATTAACTGGCCTCAGAGAATCACAGTGCCTTTGTAAGGTTTATTAGATTTCTGCAATTTGTTAGTGTAGATCAGTTATCTGACCAGCACCATCTCTCCTCTTGGCTGTTGGGCTGTGGCATCTGCAGCTTTTGGCAGGCTGCTCATAAACGAGTCCCTGTCAGGTTTGGTCTGTGAAACGTTTTCATTCAACTGAAGTTGCCTGTACCAGTGTCAGAAAGCTGAGAGCTTTTTTAGGGTACCAAGTTTATGTCATTGCTAGTTTAGCTAGTTTGGTATTGCTGCCTGTAACAAGAGTGATTGACTCATAATTAATTTTACTTATGGTTGTTGCATTGTTGTCAAGCCTCTGTTGGTAGAGCTTTTCCCCAGCCTGGTGACTTCTCTGCTGCCTTGACACATTTACAGCAGGAGTATTTAGCAGTTCTAAAAGGGTTTAGAAATGACCTCTCGTGATGGAGACCTTGAGGTTAGATTGTCTTTTCATTCTACACTTCACAAATAACCAGTTTTTGTCTTCTGTGTGGTTTCCAGCAGGATGGGAGGGAATGACAGCTAATAAGCCATCTTGTGCTGCTTTATCCAGGTCATCAAGAAGGAAACATTCAGGACACCTTTTATTTATTTTTTTAAATTGTCAGTGACTTGGTTATAGGTAAATATATCTTTTCCACTCCTCATTTTCTTCTAAGATCTAAGCCCTGTCTAAGTAGATTATAAACATTGATTTAAACATTCAGTCATGCAAATCTTTCTACGAGGTTCAGTAATAGCAGCTAGGCCAAATTAGTGCTCATAAACGACTAATTCTATTTCCTCTTGTTTATTACCCAGGCTTTTGGCATTGCTGTATAGTTAATTAAATAATTTCTTCTTCTCATCCTCTCTTTGCATTCAGTGCCTTCCTGACCATAGTCTCCAATGGAAATCCACCAAGGGCAGGGTTTACTGATGCAGAAGTCTGTAGAGGGTTGGGTGCTCTCCTCACCTCCCCGGGGTCCTTCTGAGTGAGATCTGGGCATTGCAGCACCAGGAGCTGCTGCCACCTCTGCATTCCCCTCCTGAGAGCTGAGGGATGGGGGTCAAGGGCTCCCTGTTTGTCCTGTAACACAGAATCCCATCTCTGTCTCTCCTCTCTTCTCTGGAATTGACAGACTATTGTTCTTTGTCATTTTTTGGTCTTTACCCCTGATTGAAAGGGATGTCTGACTTCAAGGGATGTGCTTTGTGTCAGGAGATCAATTAGGCTTGTTCAGTGACCCTTTTGGAGCTTCTTTTTTTTTTTAGTATGTCTTTTTATGCTTCCTGGTCTGATTTCTGTTACTGATTATCCTTTATATAGATTTTGTTCCCTTCCTCAGCTGAAGGAGAATGTTTTTTTCCTATTAAGTGGCGGCTGCTGCTGCTCCTCATCCCAGGATTTAAATAACTAGCATTTTTTCCCTGTTTTGCCAGCACTAAATTCACACAATATAACAGAAAATCAAGCCCATACACTGTCAAACAGAGACACTCCCACAGCGTGGTGACCCTCTTTCTGTCACCTGCCACATTTTTCATGCTCAACCTACAGCTGTGAAACTGTTTTTCCCCCTTCTCTTTGAACAACAAAGTCCAAAGAACACTCCTCAGTTTGACACCTGTCACAATTTGTAGAACATCCTCGGACAGAAATGATATTGCTAATAGTGAGGGAAGAGTTGTTCTGAAAGCAACAGAGGCAGCTTTTCATTGCCAGCTCTTCCAGTGGGTCTGAGCTAATAAGAGCCACACTACAAACTTTATTTAATTTGTATGGGCCTGGTCCAGAGCCTTCCTCTCGACTTCAGAGCCATGGGATCAGGCTGCATGGTAGCTACAGCTTTGCTTTATGACTCAGTATCACTGTCTTGGAACAGTCTCTGCCAAATCAGTCAGTTTTTCCATTAAAACTTTCTCCAAGGAGAAAAATGAGTGTTCAGCTAGCTGTCTGCTAACAGAGAAGTCTGATTTTTCACTTGTGTATTTTTCCTAAATAACTTTCTCCTCCTCCATGAGAAATTTCTGGGCTTCAGGTGGGACAATTCTCTGAGTGTCTCATAGACAGCTGAGAATGTCTGCCTGAATCTGGCATGTTTGAATGTTCCTTTTTGCTTTCAATACATTTCCATGTTATTACCTGAGAGGAAACTAATTTTTTTAGGAGTAAAATGTGCAGACCATATTTCCAGTTAATCTTCTGTGACAGCAGTTGCTGTTGTGTGACTAACTGACCTGTGACTAAATAACTACAATAGTAAAATAATTTTAGCCTAACACCATAAAAAAGAAAACTAAAACTATGACTCTGTAAAGCAGTATTTTTTATGAGCAGAGCATATACTCCTTTAGGGAAAAGGAGACTGTTTGCATTACCCAGCTACACCATATACCTGTCCCTTTCCATGTAAGTGAATTCCAAAGATGGCTGGTTTAGGCTTGTATTTTTACTGTTGTTTTGCGGGTTTGGTTTTTTGTTTTATTTGTTTTTCCTGAGAGAGAACTAGACCTGAGTTTTGTAGTTGGATTTGTGTTTTATTTCAGCTGTTTTGTTGCTGGAAATGATGAAGGATGTGAAGTTAATCTGCCCAAATAACACACCTACTGCCACTCTGACTCAGTTCTTTACCTGCTCTGGAAATTTAGTTGCTGTTCCATCTATACTCCACTCAAGGCAGTTCAGCCCCAGGAAGGAAGGGAATTCATTTCTCTATATGCAGATCAGTGTATTGGTCACAATTTCTTTCCAGCCTCTTGCTTTTTAACAAGCAGGGAGATGTGCAGACCTTTAGAAGGGCTTCAGCCAGCTGGAGAAAATGTGGTTATGGATGTGGGAGCAGTGACTGGAGATGCAGAAATGCACAGAGAAGTTGTAGAAGGACATAACTGCTCCTAGAGATTCCTGAGTTATCTGATACCTATCTGATTATCTTGCCCCCTAATGATAGGGAAAGATGAACACAGGCAGTTATATAAATGGACATATCTTCTTTGTCCTCATGGGAATCATGAAGCCCCCTAAGAATGGAAAATTTCACTTCTGAGATGGAGTTGGGTTTGAACGGAGAAAAGTTGAGGTGGAGGGACTGAAGTCACAGAGCAAACCACAGCACGCTGTGCTGAAGTCAGGACATGACTGCAACAAATTTCCCACGGCACCATGCTCAGAAGTAGAGAAAAGAAGTAAACAAAAAAACTATTGGCAGTTTGCAATTTTGCTGCTGTCTGTTCCTTGTGTTGGTTTTATTCCACTCTGTTCTAGGAATTCTATAGTAGTGCTATGAAGAATGATCAATTAATGCTTAGAAAGCAATTATAATGATTCCCAGTTTACACATGAATAAACAGAATGCAGCTTAGGTGACTGAGTCACAATCATTTTTGGAGTCTGATAGGGCACGGGCAGCAACAAAGAGCCGGCTCAGCACTTGTGCTCTAATTGCTATTTTGCCAGGAAAGTTGGGGCTGGAGATCAAACAGACAGAAATGAGTTGTAAAGCTCCCTGAATGTAAATGGTTGTGCACTGTTTAAAAAAAAAAAAAATTAAAAGAAAAAAAAATCACTACATGCTGTAATGATTTCATAACTGCTACATAGCTAAGACAAGACTTGCCTGAGGTCTCACAGGATGACCATGGGTCATACCAAGGACAGGATCCAGATGTTGTGACTCTAGTGCTGTGTTTAAGCACAAGACCTTCTTTTCATCTTCTAAAAATTTGGTATCTGGTTATAGAGTCCCTTATCATGCAAGCCCATATGTGATACTTTCCTATGTGTTCAGCCTGAAACATGGTCATAGAAACATCCTTTTTATGCACATCACAGATCATGATGTCTTGCTTTTATTGGCAGGTTCGCAGCTTCAGCTCAGACGTGTGGCCTGGTGCAGGGATTGCTCACTGATGTTACTCACAGTTCTCTGTGTGTGTGCACTCAGCAAGTGCCTCTGGTGCTGTCTCTTCAGACAGCAGAGGAGGCATTATGAGGATCATTCTTTTTTCTTCCAGGCATGAAGGTGTTACCATGATGTAAAACCAGGTCGTGGTGAAGTCCCCTTTCACATCTGGGGATGTGTTTTGTTACTTGAAAACCCACAGAGCCCATATAGCTGCAGAAGAACAAGCAGGAGCCTTGCTATCCTACTTCATACACTATCAGCCAAACGAGCAAGCCAGCTTTGAGTCCTCCAGGGTCATTTTATTTTTAGGGCTGTTGCCTCAAGCAGGAAGAAAACAGCTTGATCTGTAGGCTCTGCTTTGAGCTTCCAGTGCTGGCAGCAAAAAAGCAAGTTCTTGTGACATGCAGGCTGAGTTGAACCAGTGGAACAATCTGTATGGGCCAGGGAGTCACCGTATTTTGAGTGTTCCTGTTCCGAGGCACAGCACATCTCCTTGTCTGTCACAGAGCTGATTTACTTTTGATCTCTTCAGCCTATAGTTGACGTTCCAGCTGTTCTTCTGTCTCTTTATTTAATGGCAGGCTTTTTCTCCTCATGCTTTTTCAGGTTTTTCATTTTCTCTTGTTTGTCTGAAATCCATCTTGGAGACACTTGTTGCCCTGTTCTCTGATCTGTTCTGAACCTCTGCCAGCTGCTGCTTCTGCTGCCAGTGGATAAAACAACTGAGTCACCACTCTGTGAATTTTGCATTTGCTTGCGGGGTGGCAGAGCCAAGGCCATCATGAACATATCAAGGAACCACAACAAAGGCCCAAAACACAAACACTGGGGCTTAACCTCAAAGCTTGTGCTGGAGCAAGATGAGGTGACAGCCAGCAAGATTCCTACCGAGGGACCTCAAAGCCTTACCAACCTCAGTCCTACTTTAACCACATCAGAGGCATGCACCTCACGCAGCTCTGCATCAGGGGAGAGGGTGTAAAGGAAAGGTACAAGTGACCAAAGGATTGTTTTCCTCTTTCCACAGTGAATTTGTCACAGCAGATGTAGGAAAAAAAAAAAAAAAGAGAAAGAAAAATATGCTCAGGGTTATCGAACTCAGCAAAGCTGCAGTGGGAGAGAGCAGCACTAAGTGCACAAGGGAAGGCAGACTGGCTCCTTCCCTAAATCATGTCATGTGTCTTTTAGCCAGAATGCCTGTTTTGCCTTGTTCCAGCAGGTCAGGATGGCTGGCAGCTCACTGCCCACAGCAGCTCCTTTTCCCTGCAGCGATGGCAGTGTCACCACAGCACTCCCGAGCCCTGGCCTTGGGCTGTGCCTGCTCTCGTGGGATTGTCCCAGCTCTCAGTGACTGTATTTCCCTGTTTCTCATGCTTTCTAAACATCCTGCTTTTTAGCCTAAGAAACTTTCTATCAGGACAAATACTGGTTGACCAGAAGGACCACTGTGTCTGGGCTTTTTCACACTTCTGTCTTTGGGACAAGAGCTTGCCAAAAGGTCATTTATACCCTGTGTGGTGATTAGCTAAACTCCAGGTGATCACCAGCATGGAGATGCTGATGCTGGTGAAAGTTCTGCTGCTTAATTTTAGCTTGGTCAGGGTCTTCCCTATGCTGCCAGCAGAGGCATGGGGGCATTTAATACGACTTAGGCATCAGGGCTCTGTGGCTAGCTCCAGGTTTGTTCACTTTGGCTGATGGCATGAGGTTTTTATTTTAGGGATAGACAGCAGAAAGACTGAAATGCACTCATCCAATCTTCAAGCAGAGGACAGGACTGTATCAGTGTGTCTTTTAAAATATCCTGGCCTGTTTGGCATGTAATAGCCTTGTAGTAAAAAGATTTTTCATTCTTGGCCCTGATGCAAAAGGGAAATGGGTTCCCATTTGCATTGTCCCCACAGTGTTTGTGTAATTAATGTATGTGGGGGTTCTTCCTCCCCCACACTCTCCCAAGGTAAAAAATGACCTTGTCAAAACTTAGATTACAAAATTTTAGTTACTAAGCAATGGGTAGGGCCCCACTGGGATGGCATCCCGGCTCCTGAAATGGTATGTATAGTAAAAACTAATAAAAATGGTGTCAGAGGCTCTCAGGCTTCCAAGTCCCCTGCTGTGTGACCCCCTGATCCCAATTTATTAGCTAAACCCAGGGAAGCAGACAAACCTTTCTGGCTCCAGACTGTAGGCTCCAAGAAATCAAATAATGTGAGCTCCAGAGCAGTGGCTCCAGAGCAGGAGGGAAGGAAATCCTCATGGAAAACAGGGGGCTGAGCGTAGGGCTGAAGGGAGCTGCTTGACAAGAGCCATCCGAGCGGGATAGGAAAGGGAAACTCGCTCTGTGATTTCTCAGTACCTCGGCGTTCAGATGCTTTAAACATGTCAGGGAGGAAGCGCAGGAAGGGGGTAGGGAGAGCGGGGCTTGTAAAGGAGGCAACCAGCCAAAGTTGTTTCCTTTCATGTGTTAGCAGTGCCTGCGCTCCGAGATCACCTTGTGCCGGTGACGGAGGATTTAGCAGCTGGGGGTGGCAGATGGAGTGGCAAAGAATGTGCCCTGTGGGTCAGAGGGGGATGCGCCTTCCCCCTTCCTGCTCCCCAGCCACAAGGATTTTCTCTTGAAAGCAATAAAGGTGGTGCAGCTCATCATGTTGCTGCTACCCCCCCAGATTTCCTCTCTGCTGTGTGATGCACATAGCAATTAAAGCATGTTGCACAGGGGGAGTGGGATTTTTTTTTTTTCCCTTCCTTTTTTTTTTCCTCCTGAAGAGCTGCCAAAGCAAAGTGATATTGATGAGGATGGCTCGCTTTGATTAGCAGAGGCTGGCTAAGGAATAGCTACCTCCAGCCTGTTTCCCTCCCCCTCTTCTGCCTTGGACAAGGAACTTCAGTATTTTCTCTGCTTTCAGCAGTTGTCTGTCTGTTCTGCACCTCTAATCTATGCCCAAATCGAGCTTAAGTAGGGGTAAGAAGCGTAACTATGACTCTCCTTGTTTAGTGCCAGCCATTGCATTTGGAGTGTTTTGGCTTCCCAAGGATGATGTTATCAGGAGAAGGCATTGCACTTTTGTAAAAAGGCATGATTATGCAGTAAAACAGCCAATGATGGAAATGAAGGGATGAAGACCATGTGGAGGGTGAGCTATGGCAGTAGAGCAGGCCTGTCCCATTTGCCAACTCTTTATTAAGGTGTAATTTGCTGTTTGGAAACGTATTCTGGGATTCCTGAGCAGAGACTGGCCCACTGTTTCTCTTACTCAGTGACCTAAATGTTTGTGCCTAAGAGCAGACAAAAAGACAGGCCCATGGCTTTATCTGCCTTCATGACTTCTGGCTTACACAAAAAGGGGTTGTGGTTTAATTCCTGCTTACCTGGAGGTATCCTGGAGAAATACTTTCTGATGTAAGACCAGGACAGATAACAAATTTGGGGGCTGGAAAAACGTGTGCATGCAGGCAGCTTTTCTCCTTCTTACTACTAGGAAACAAGGCTGCAGCTCTATAAATCTGGGGTTTCCTGGCTCCGTGTCATTTCTTTTTAAATCACTGCCAGGGTGATCAGTTTAAACACCCACATCATTTGGGCTTTTCGTAGTCAAACACAAGAATTTTTGGAGCATTGTCTAAAGGAAGAAAGTATAATGTGCTCGTCCTCCCTCACTCCTTAGCTGTGATCAGTGCGAGTCTGGGAGCAAGCAGAGGTCCTTGGTAGAGAGTCAAGAAAAGCTTTCTCCCCTGGATACACACTACAGCTGTCTCCAGGCTTGGCTCAGGTTTTGCTGCTGATACATAAAGGAACCTGAAATGTCCTTGGTGATCTGGAGCTTTGCCTCTCTGCTGTGCAGTGAAATAGGTGGGATTGTATTGAGGGAAAGGGGGATGGTAAAGGGGCTGCTTCCCCAGGAGGAAGAGGAGCATGGTTGGAAATGGTGCTGCACCTGCTCTTCTTGGGGCTGGGGCTTTCCATACTTCCCAGAGAGGCTATGGCCTGGGATGCTGTAGTTCCTGCATCCATGGGCTGTGTCCGTGTGACTGAAAATAGAGGAGGAAGCATGGTCCCAAACAGGCTGGCTTCCCCTCAGCCCACGATTCAGTAAGAAGCAGCCTCACACCTGCACTAGTTAAGAGTCACTCTGCTTTAGGGCTTGTGTTGGTGTTGGTGTGAGGCATCACCTGTCTGCTGGTCTGGGGGCAGCTGCACAGTGCAGCCATGACCTGCAAGTGCCTCCTGAGGCTGGGGAAGGTGAAGGTAGCTCCTTTGGATGAGTGCTGTTGTGCAGTTCGGCTGTGTGGGTTCTCAGTACCCACAATTTAAGGGCAGAAGCCCTTTTGCCTCCCTCGCTTGTGAATCAGCCCAGGGGGTGGAGAGTCTGAGTTCTCCTCAATGTGGATCCCCCATAACCTTGGGCAAGTTGCCTTCACTGCACAGCCCTCACCATTTGTGGCTGAGCTAGCGCTTTTCTCAAGATAAGCTGGAATTGTGTGTGTTGTTGGGTGACTCTTATCTTGCCATCACAGCCAGTGTGCACTTTCACTGTACAGGGAACTGCTTTGCTTTGTAACTTGCATGTGAGGAGGGATTATTTTGCAAGAGGTCACGGGAGAGTGAGAGAAGTTATAATCAAGTTGTGCCCTGTGGAATATGCTGTGGGATGAAGATTTGGAGAGTGATATTTTCACTTTTCTTCCTTTCCCTTTTTTGATGTTGATTCAGAGCAGAAATGACCTTGGTCATTTTATGTCAGCAAAGATGCTGAGCAGATCTGAAACACAAGGAGAAAAGCAAGTCACTTTTAAGTGCATTTGTGGTTCAGTTGAATGAAAGCCCAGCCTTGCCAACTCATGATTTGATCATCAGTGCTGCAATGCATGGTCCTTTCTTATAGCTCCAGGTCTTGAGTTACAGAAGGTCTTAAAATACATTCTACTCACCACCACCCCTCCTTTCCCTGTAGGTTTAATGATTTCAAAGAAAATATAGGAAACATGACCTCAGTGCACCCTCAGGACTGAGGTGGTGGAAGGCAATGGGTTAAAAACTGGCTCAGACTGTGAAGAGATGGTGATACACAGTTCATATAAAAAGATTAAGAAAATAAAGAAAAGTGATTTCACTATTTCTAGGTCAAACTTTGAGCAATACAAGAGAAGTTCCTGGATTTGGGATCTGAAAAGGAGCTTCAAGTCACCCATTTGTAGCTCCATGGATTGTGCTATGTGGGTGGGAGCTGAGTTTGCAGAAGTGTCATGGGGTCTGCATGGCAGATGTGAAGGCAGCAGAGCAGCTTTTGTGAATTTTTACCAGCACTGTGGTCTTGGTCATGTTTGTATAAATCCAGAGGAATATAGTTGTCTTGTGTAAACCAATGATTTCTTACTATTACCAAACCAAAAAATGTGAAAAGAGGTCATCTTGTGTCTGCCTCTAACTTAAAGTGACAATAAGAGTTTTGGGTTTTCTCTTTTTTTCCTAATTTGTTTTGATTAAGGGTGAAAAAACCTTTAAGTCTCTGTGCATAGTGGGACAATGAATTGTCCTTGCTGGCACCAAATTTGGTCTGTGCATAAATGAAGGAAATACTTTGCATGATAGTATCAGTGCTGTTGGATATCTGTGAGCAGGGTGAACATCCCCACATAGAAAATGCATTAATTGATTACTCACTTACAACTTTAAGAGATCTGAAAGTTGCACGTGGATTTGGAACTAGAGCAAATGCTGTAGTCAGTCCTTCAAAGCCAAAGAACAAACTCTAGTGGGAATGAAAAACCTCCTACTCCCATTCCTGACCTTGAGAACAGGCTTGGGAGCAGGAAAGGTGTTTTGTCTCTTCCTGCTATGTCAGTTGGTCCAGTAAAGAGATTTCCTTGGGAAGGAAAGAGACATATTCTGCAGTCAGTTAAGTTATGGGCTGGTTTCTGGAGGGCAGTGAGGGGCAAGGCTGGGTGAGACTCTATCAGAGATACTTGCCAGGGTACATTTGCTGACAGTGATTGGAGCTGTCAATGAGAATGACACTGGGGAGCGTCCACCAGCATGTTTAAAACATGCTCTGTGAATTCAGATGTGAAGGAGGCCAGAGAGGATGTAAAAGACGCAGAAGGGACATGGGAGCTCCTCCCTAAGGTGAGATTTTTGGATGCAATGACCTGTTTCTGTCAGGCTGTGTTAAAGTAAATAGGTTAATAACTGTTTTGGTTTTTACTGTTAATCCTGCCTTTGATTAGCACTTATGATTACTATATAGTGACCAAAGGTGAATTTAGCAAAGAAAAATAGTAATTCTGTGAATCCACCCTAATTTCGGTGTAACCTGAGAGGTTTTGCAGGAGTGTTGTTGCCACTACAGCGCCAAGGTGGTGCTGATCCCTCCTGCCAGTGTGTGAGACAATGATTTGGGGTATGGAAGCAACCAAGTGTGGTGCTCCTGTGGTGGGACTGGCTCCCTAATGCTCCTGAGAGCCCTGCAGAGCACATCCTGCTTTGTGGATGCCAAATACCCTCTTCTGCTTTAGGGTGGGAGGCTGAAAGGCCAAAGGGCTCTACTCTGTGTTGGGGAGTTTGTTTCTGCTGCATTTTTAGTTTTAAATATAAATTTCTGTGTTTTAAGAGAGAACAACTGTCTTGGTTTAGTTGGCAAGTTTTTCTTATATTGAGAATTAATGAGAAGATAAGGAATCCCTAGCCTATGCAGTTCCCTCTAGTTCAAACAGAAGGGATAGAACCAAAGCTGAGCTTGGGGAAGACAGAAAAGCAGTTTCAATGCCATCATGTTATCTCCACAAACATCACACCTCATAGTCCCAGTCAGAACCCACCTCCTTCCTAAAGGGAGAGTGTGTGAGAGGCAGAGAGCTGGAAAGATGAGAGGGGCAGAAAAGCCCAAAACAGGGCGAAAATAAATACTGTTTTTTCAAAGCCTGAAGGGGATGGAGCATGTAGTGTTCGGGTTATCAAGTTTTGTATCTATAAATAAAGGTACCATGTTTATTCCCTTTGGGGCCCCATTGTCAAAGAGGCCTTTTTTTCATCCCCTTGTCAGCCAGAGGAGAAAGACATGGTTTGTCTGGGAACAAAGTATGTGCCCCTTTCCCAGGGCCTGACACAGCTGTGGGGATGTGGGTATGACAGGGAAAGGTGCACTTCAAATGGACCTTTTTGGGAGGTGAACTCATTGTCACTTCAAAGAATCAGATGATTTACTGTGTCTGTTTATGGGCAAAAAGTAACATTTTTATCTTTCTGTGGTGTGCTTAGGAGAGACATAACAGCCTGGTCATGTGCTGGAAAGAAATGACTCATTTCTTATTGGGTCTAAGTGAAACTAATGTATTACTCATTTTTATGCAACTCTAGTAAATTGTACTTAGTAAAAAAGGAGGGGGGGAGGGTGGAGGAGGGACTATTACCTAAAGTCTAACCAAGATGTACTAGAAAATTAATTTAGAAATATGGTTGACCTCAGCTTCCTCATAATGAAAATCTGCTGACAAATCTTGTGATTTTGTTACTCTTTTTAAAGCAGCCCTTGGGATTGCTGGTAGTTCAGGTGTCAGGACCAGTTACTCATTCAGATCCTGGCTGGATGATTTTTCCATTGTTCTTCCAAAGAAAAACTTCATATTCAGTCGTCCTTCAGGCTTTCTGCACTGCCTGTTGCTAAAGTATATGAATTCAGCCCCATTGCTGAGGTCTGCTGCTGCTGGGGTCTGAAGGAGCTCTTCAGCAGCTCTGAATGTCGTGGTTGCTGCTCCTGATGATGCTGAAATCCTGTGATGTGTCCATGTGCCAGGTTAGGCTGATGTCTGCCTCACAGCCCCTCATGGATTTTCTGCTGACTGTCCTCTGCTTAGAGCAAATAAAACCCATTCTCCTTCCCAGCACTATTTATCATTCAATTCTGATTAACTGCAGTGCCATATCCAGAGGAGGCAGGAAAATGGCAGCACTTTTCAATTAGAGTATCCAGAACAACCTTGTCACCTCTTTCACAACCATTGCTTTTATTTTCAAAGGTTAAGATCATTTTCAGCATCACTGAGAGCCATTTTCCTTCAGTGCATATGCCCAGAAGTCCCTCACACTGCGAAGCTGAGGCTCAGATCACCAAGAGAGATCTCCGTGTTCTCTGGTATCCCTTTTTCCAATCAATCTGCACAATCCATTCATATCTGCTGAGTTCTCAGAATGGCAGATCTGCTCTGCCTGGGGATGGAAAACTGCTGAGCATTTTAACCTCCTCCCTCCTCTCTCTCCGTGAAGTTTATGGAGTTGGGATGGAGCTGATGGCTTGAAACAGAGTGCATGAAATAGGGGTGGCAGCTGCTCTGCTCTCCAGCAGCTACACCACAAGGTCACTGCTCTGGGAGCAACCAAATGTTATCTGATGTGAGTTTTGGTGAGAACTGAACTCGCGAAGGGACTAAGAAGAGTGGATATGATACTGCATATCAGGGAATTGGTTTTATCTGCGCTTCTTTTATGGGGTTTGTGTGTTAATATTCTAAATCACTCTTTTCACAATTGAAAATAAAGGAGCCTGGGAGAAAGCAGAATTACTAAAGAATTGCAGTCATTCTAGCTGGTTTAAGGAGTCGGCAGACCCTTCTCTGAAACTGAAGAGATCTAATCCTTGTCCTTCAGTCAGGTAAGCTGCAAAAAGCACTTGTCCTCCTGGAGAAAAGGACTGAAAGCAAACCTAAGCGGAGTCCACAGAGCCCTCCAGCTCAAGGGGTTTCAACAGATTTTTCTTAGTGGCTGTGTAAGAGAGACTGGTTAGGAAGCACCTGGAAACTTATCTAATTCTCCCAGCTATTCCGGTTCATCTAATGAAAGATCTTATTTCTGCCTACACACACTGTTGTGCCTCAGTCCTTAGACCCTCAGTGTTGAAGCAAAGCACTGCAAGAAAAATATTTACAAGACGAAATGGAAAGATGGTTTCCTCCTGTTGTCGGTCCCAACTTTACCCCAGTTCTCAGAGGACTATGAAATGTTGTGCTTTATTAATGCCTAACTGATGATGGAAAAAACATTATTTTCATTTTTCAGGATTTTGTGCTCACTTTACACTTTGTCAGTTGAAAAAAAATGGCTGAAGTTTGCTGGCAGAGAAACTCTGGTGTGTTTTCAAAGGCTTTGGTGTATGATAGTGCTTTTGGTATATATTAAAAAAAGATCAGATTTTCATTGTTGCATTTCTAATTAAAAGCTCAGTGAAATGTAGGAGGTTTTACAGCAGAAATTAAAAGTAAATAAGAAAAGGATTATAGCCATAGAAAGAAGCTGTGGAGACCTAAGTAAAGCGAAACCAGAGTTCAACAAATTCCCTGCATCTTTATGAAAATCACATCTATGAGTCAGCAAAACAAGCTCCTCTCTCATCTAAAAATGTTCATCTTGGCCATGTTCACAGCTGTGGTGCTTCCAAGGCCGAGCAAGGCGTGGCTGAGGTGGGCAGAGGGCTCAGCTCTCTCCCAGTCTGGGGTTTGGGGCTGGGATGAGCACATGGCTCCTCTCGATGCTTGCAAGGAGCGATGCTGGTCGTGGCCATGGGAGCTGTGGATGGAGCTCTCTGCCTCCAGATCAGTCAGGAGAGTGATCAGTCAGGGTGATCAGTCAGGAGCTGTTCTGCAGGAGCCTGGGGCTGCAGCTCATCCAAACCCCTGGCACAGACCGTGCTCATCCCCTCGCTCATACGCACACAAACAGGGGCAGCTCTGGCTGTCGGAGCTGTGGGCAGCTGGTGTTCACATCGGTGGGATTTTGCGTTCTGGTTGTGGCTGGAATTGCACCAACCCTTTGTAAATTCATTTATTTTTATTTTTTTTATAACATTGTGGAATTACTCCAGGCATCTGACTTCTTCTGTCAGCCTTTCCTTGGCAAAGCAGCTTCACCTCCCCAGCAGCGTGACTCAGGATGCTTCTCTTGCCGGCTAAGGCTTTCTCTCCCTTCCTCCATGTCACCATACACCCTTTCTCTCCCTCCTAGCTCCTGCTCTCTGTCATGTTCAGCAGCAGAGCTCGTTGAAAAACACAACCATCTTCTTTGGTGTTGATCCGCCTTTGACATTCCCCAACCTGCTCCTCCGAGCTGCCCTTCCCTGAGCAGAATCCCAAACAAGCTCCTTCGCCCCCTAATGCAGCGTTAAGAGGATGAGCACTCAAATCCCCGAGATCTCTCCTTCCTCACAGAGGTTAAAGAGAATCATTTTTGAAAACCTGAGCTTTCCGCCAAGTTAAAAGGGAGGAGATCAATGGATCTGTGCAGCCCTGACACAGTGCCCCGGAGGTCACGAGCCCTTCCAGCGCTGTCTGAATCACAGAGCTGGTTAGGCTGGAAAAGAACTCTAAAATCATAGAGCCCAACTGTTAATCTAGCACTGCCAATTACACCATTAAACCATGTCCTTAAGTGCCACATGACCCATCTTGGAAAGATTCAGGATAAACCTGAATGTGGGTGGGGAAATGCAGGACTGCCACAGGTGTAGGAGGTTTTGCAGGACATTTTTTGCAGGGAAGCTGCTGCTTCCAGCCTCCTTCCAGCCCAGGATGGCTGGCTGGCTGCATTCCAGAGCCAATGCCACCTGAAGATGACCAAGCGTGAATTTCTTATCCTTTTTCTATTCTTATTAGCAGCCTGGAGCTGGGCATGGAGAAGAGCACTGGGGTCCTGCTGGTGGGTTCTATGAACTGTGGGCAGTGTGAGCATGGCTGGAGGCTCCTCCAGCAGCTCAGCTGGAGGCAGGGACTCCCTCAGCCTGGCTGGTGCTCCCCAGGGCTCCCTTGGCTGTCTGCCACCTCCAGGGAGCTTGTGTCCCCTCCCTGGCCAGCCCTCAGTGAAACCTTCAGCCCCTTGTCTCCCCAGCACAGCACCTCGGTGATGTCCCAGGAGATCAGGGTCTGGATATCAGGAGTGACTTTAAATGGGGAAGCCCTTGGGAATGAGGGCGTGGAGTGTGAGGGTGTCACCTGGGAGATGATGAGCTCCTGTGCTTCTTTTTGGTTTTGTTAAGGGCAATCTCTGCTAACTACAAAAAGGTTGTGCAAAAAGAAGACAAAGGGTAGACACTAAATGCAGTTTAAGCTAGCCAGTAGTAATAAAAATAGGGGGATTTATTAAAACTGGACTTAATTTGAAAGTCTATTTTAATCTGGTTGCTGTTCTCCATTCATCATGTGGCTGTCAGGTCATCATTTTCAGGGCTGCTGACCCCTGAGCATGCAGAGGCTGGAGATGTATTTCCACCATGTCTGTGCAGCCATTCGTGTTAAAACCAGGGGTGAACTCATCAGAAAAAGGGAGTGAAAGGGACTAAGGAGCCCCACCAGCTCTGTTTGGAGTAATTCATGTGCTCTCTGGCTGTACAGTTTCCAGTCCTGTCTTTTCAGATCAGATTAAGGCCAGGTCTTAGCAGTAGAGGCTAAGGCAGGGGTCTTGAAGACAAAAATCTGGTTTCTATTTCAGGCAGTGCCACTGCAACATGCATTTTAAGAGGGCTGGTGGAATATGCTTTTCCCACAACCGAAGGGAAATGCACTCAAAAGGGAGAGTTAAGAGGCAGCCAAGGGAAAGAGGAAAGAGGTGATGTGATCTGATACCCGCTGACCTCTCTTGTATAGGCATATCTCCCCTTCTCCTGGGTACCCTGAGAAACACACAGCCCTCCACAGAACGGATGTTCTCTGACTTTTCTCCCCCACACCCTTTTTTCCCTTTCCTTTAGCCCTTGATCTGTTTAGAAATTCCCACTTGTTTGCCTCTCTGGTTTCCATAACCTCACTGACACTGAGGAACTGAGGAGAGCCCAGTGTTAGTGGCTTAGCCATGGAAGTTCAGCTCAGTCCAGCTGTGGCCAGTTCAGTGTTCGCCCTTCCTTTGTTTTTTGGTTTGGAATTTTTTTTTTTCCACTACTTTGTCCATTTCTGCAGAAGCAGCTGACACTTTAGTCATAAGGCCAGAGTCACAGATCTACCAAAGCTCTTAATACCCAGTTGCATGTTTGTGTGTGCATTTTCTTTTACAGGGTAAGTACATCTTTTAGGGATGGAATAGTTTGTCCAAGAATCAACAGTCTTCAGGGAGCCAGATAGTCTTGCAGCCAAAGTTTGTGCTCTTTCCTTGAGGTTTAGGGGATGAGTTGCTTGCCTGTCCTCTTACATAAAAGAGGAGCAAATTGTCAGAACAAACACATTTTTAAATATATAACACCATCAGTCAGAGCATAAGAAGAGCTCATTGGCTGGAAAAGAGATCAAGGCAACCGGGAATTTGGATGGCCTGACTGAGGAGTTTGGACTAAAAGGTTCTTTTTCATTCACTGGAGCTAGTAAATTTTTTTCT
>VZRF01008122.1:0-59588 GCA_013396875.1 Vireo altiloquus | reverse complement strand
CTCCTCCTTCCTGCAGGCAGTGAGTCTGGACTCAGAATCCTATTTTGCTGTTTTATAATTTTTCTTCTTTTTTTTTTTTTTTTTCCACAAAGACCGATTGCTACTGGGTAGGAGTCCTTGCCTCGGAGCACACTGGAGAAGCAGCCAGCATGCAGCTCTGCTGTCTGGGGTGGCTCATTGCTCTGTGATTCACAAGCCAGTGACTAATTCCAGTTAACTGTGGTCATCTGAGGATCAGACCCTCAGTTTTACAGTCAGGGTTAGGTCAGCTTTAATCAGCCCTGCCCAGGGAGGGAGCTCTGGCAGGAACTGGACTGCACAGAGAATCCTGGTGCACTATTTTTTGGTGTGCTGCAGGATATTTCTGTACAACTGGCTGCCCACGTAGGGAGGAGAGGTCCTTGCAGCTGTTTTTTCTCAAGGTGCCATCAGGACTCTTCCAGGATAAATCCCTGCTTCCTTGGCACAGCTAGCTTTGCATGTTTCCCTGTGATTACACCAGGACAGGGGGAGAGGCAAGGTGGGACAGCTTTCCTGTGTGTGCTCAGAGCAGCAGGGCACTGCCTGCGACATCAACACGGAGCAGTTGTCTGTGAAATTTCATTAAATTTACAGGCAGCGATTGTTATTCCAGAGCGAGGAGAGGAGGTGGAAAGAGGCTCAGGTCCAGCTAGGAGTTGGCTAGACTAGTTCTTGGATTGTTTTCCACGCTGTGGTTATCCTTATCTGCATCTGGAAACTGGAGTGTGTTGTATGTGTTTGTAAGAGCAAGCGGATGTGTGAAGTGTTCTGGCAAAGTCAGAGACCTCATTTTCCCCTCAGTATAATGCAGCCTGATTAGATTGTTATTGACACGCTGAGAACCTGCTAGGGTTGTTACCTCTCTGTGGAAAGGCATCTGTCTGTTCCTCTTCTCCCTTCTGCCTGGAAGGATTGCAGAGCTGGAAGTGGGAAGGACCTTTCAGATGGCAAATCCAGCTGTGAAAGAAATTTGCTGGGAAAGCACGGCATGCCCACCAGCTAACCAGCGGTTTGACGATGTATGTGGAGCTGTGAGCCAATTAATATCAGTTTGGAACAATTAGTAATTCCCTAATGGGCAAAAAAGTAAGAAAAAAGGAAAATAAATATCGCACAATAAACCCCTCAAAACTGCTGTATTTTGCTGGATGGTTTTCATCCTGTAGATCATTGCTGACCAGAGTTACTGGCAGCATTTCGGTGATCGGATTTGTCTGACTTATTGCACCGTGTCAGAAATGTGAGGTGCTCCACGAGCTGTTACAGCTTCGACTGTTCAGGGTAGGGCAGAGAGGTGTGTGCAGTGTCCAGAGGAGGCTGTGGATGTCCAGAGGAGGCTGTGGATGCCCAGAGGAGGCTGTGCAGTCCTGTGTGTGTGGAGGTACCTGCCCTCACTGCCTCCTCTGCAGCATCTGGTGGTGGGAAAAAGACCTGATGGCTCTGGGCAGCCGAGTGTGTCCGTGCTGCTCTCTGTACTCCAGCTGCTTCATGCTGGATTGGCCCAGGTATTTCTACCTTGTGCTGCACAGTGGCTTCTAAAAAATAGCAAGAGAGGGTGTGGACTAGCTGGCTTTAACAACATTCTCCTTCCCAAAAATGGCTCTTGTGAACTTTGCACTGTGAGATGGTCAGATAATGGCAATTCTCACGTTCAAGATTTGCCATTGCAGGATGAGGACAGACTCAGTTGAAATATCTGGGATGTTGCTCTCTTTGATCACAGCTGACGCAACCTCAAAAATCCTCATCCTGAAAGCTCTCTGAAGACAGATTTGTCTCCAAGAATGATTTTGGGTTCAGCAAAATTGCATGTTTCACTGAAATGATATTTCTTTTCGACAGCTTATTTATATTCATCATAATTGTCTCACTGTGATGCCTCCTATTCATTTGCTGGATCCACTTGTCTTGCATCTTGTTCTGACTCTGAGCGCTTTTTAGGGTAAGCCTGCCTTTTGAGAATATGCATGATTGGTACCATTGGAATAGTTTTCATGGGCTTGCAAGAACTGCATTGCTAAGCAAAGCAAGCAGGGGAGCTGGGAGAGATGAGTGGAAAATGACTACATGAAGAAGAGGGAAGAATTAAAATAGATGGCAAGGAGTTAAATAAACAAAGGTCCCTTTTTAAAAAAAGAATCTTGCTATTTTTTTTTTCTTTCCTTGAATTGCACTGGCCAACCCTTGATACCTTTCTGTCTGTTTGCAGCTGGGTTGTAGTGGTAGTGATGAGTTATAAGTCTATTACTGGCAGTGTTAACTAATGCCCCTCATTAAATTAAAAAGGGCAGGGAAGGGAATATTTTCAGGCTGTTCCTCGCTTATAATTATTTAAATTTATTTTAAAACAAATTTTTTTTAATATTTAAAATATTCAATATTTAAAATATTTATTTTACAAGAATACCCTTGTCTTGTAAAGGAAAGCTATTCATTCTTGAAGTTTTTTGGGTTTTATTCCCTTCTTCTATAAATTTATGTACAGTGTACCTGTCTGTTTGCCCAGCCCTGGCTTGCAAAGCTCTAAAGGAGGCTGTTCGGATGTGGGTGGAGAAGGAGCTCCAGAAGGGCTGGATCTGTGAAGGAAATGTTACTTGTGTGAGTTTAGCAGAAATATGACCTGCTGCACTGGCTCTGTCTGTCACTCTGCAAGAGCTTGGGGAGGAATTTGATGTTTCTGCATTTACTGTGGAGGATGAGTTTTCTCGAGGATGTAGACCCATAAGGTGGCAGATCTGTCCAATGATGGGGAAAAATAATTTGCTTACACCTAACAGAGGAGGAGAAACTATGAAAAAAACCCTTAAGGACTCTGAAATTTTTCTCACAGGATAAGAGCTCTTATCCTGGGCTTGCTTTAGGCCTTTAGTACTATGGAACTTCCCCTCCATGATCACAGATCCTGTAAATTGCACAAAGGAACAACATAAAAATCTGGTGTTCTTCACAGGAGAAAAGTTGTGGGGGAATACACTGACGACAGCTTCAGTCCACTACATTTTTGGCTATTGTATGTAATGTGGTTAAAACAGAAAATTCCCAGGTTATCGATGAGTGTGGGATGCAGACAGCAGAAGGTGCCAAATACTTCCTCACACCTTGAAAGAAAGGTGATGTAAAGAAGAAAAAGCAGGCTAGAGTTACTTTTGGGCACTGCTTGAGTGACAGAGCGGGATATAAGTACATCTATTTTCCCTTTTAAGTCTTCTCTGAATGCACTATGTGCTGAGTGGAGGTTTTCCCCTCCCATCAGACAACCTGTCCCATGTGCTCCACACTGACGAATACCAGCTCTGCCACATGTTTCCTGGAAAACAGCACAAGTTACTCCTCATTGTAACTTTCCTTAAAATCAAGTACAGACTGTGTATCAGTCATCATAAATAAACAGAAAAAGGTCTGAGACTGGAATCATCTGTGTGCTGTAGAAGGGAAAGATATCTCCCAGTGTATCCTACAGCTGCCCTTGCTCCTTTACTTTCACAACCTGTATTTATTTACGAGTGTGGCTGCCCAGAGGAATAGTCTGGTGACATGTCTCGGGTTCCTTTAATCACAAGACATGATTATCTTCTGACTGGGATAGGTGAGTTTTAAAACTTGTGGCACTCGGCTGACTCTCACCATATCAATCTGCGATTACATTTAGATGGTCGAAGACCCAGCCCAGCCAGGGTAAGGATGAGGAAAGGACATGGGGAGATGGTCAGTGTGCACCTTTTTTATCCAGTACACAGTGAGCTACTGGCAACCTTTCTCCATCAGGTCCCAAGCCTGGAGGGTTGTAGTGGTAGTGATGAGTTGAGCTGTTTCTGTCATGAGGTCTACTTGTGTGGCACCCATGTGATCCCCGTTTCAGATCCTTGTACCTGCTTACAGTTCATCTGCTCCATTCCTGCAACTTGTTCTTGCTCCTCAGATCTGGGGTTACCATCCAGCCTGTGGCTGCCTTCTCCTGGCCCAAAGCATGTGTGAGAAATGCTTGTCCCTGCTGTGAGATCACAGCTCTGACCACCACTGGCAACCAGTTATGTTGGACCTTATAAAATGTAGTTGTGGGAAGAAAGAGGTAGATATGGAAATTGCTCCTTAATAATAAATATTGCTGTGGGACTTTGCGTTGCTGTTTTCCAGTTTGTGACTTGTGTGAGGGAGCACAAATCCTGTCATTCAGTGGAGCTGGTGGTTTGGT
Source organism: Vireo altiloquus (assembly GCA_013396875.1). NCBI lineage: Eukaryota > Metazoa > Chordata > Aves > Passeriformes > Vireonidae > Vireo > Vireo altiloquus. Next base: position 55,375 of record VZRF01008122.1, on the reverse strand, counting down.
ACTTATCTGCCAACCACTTGGCCTTTTCAAATATGAAATGCTGCAAATGCTCCATCTGCAGAAGCCATCAAGTGATTGCTGGGCAGGGTTGCTCTGAAGACATCGAGTGGAGTCAGATGAGGGTAACCTGAGATCCTCACTGTGAGCCTTTGGATTCAGAACCACATTTGATGCAACTTTACACTTGATGTGTAGTGGAAATAGGTTTGAGGGGAATGCCACAACTCTCTTCAGGCTGTGCACGCCAGCTGTGGGCATCAGGTTGTGTGGTTGAGACTTACACTCTTCTTGCATCAGCTCTGCTGCCTCTAAATGAGCTGAAGGAGAAATCCAAGGAGAGTCTCTCTGACATGGTTCAGTTTTAAACCAGGCACTCAGAATTATAAATATTCTTGGCTCTTCCTGGTGTTCAACGTCAAAATGTCACCAGGTGCAAATATGACACCTCGCAGTCTATTGGGGGGGAAAGAATCCCACTTCTGCTTGGCATTTTGTCAGATATAGGAGCAGTTGTGTGCTTGTAGTCTCAGTAGCTTTATTATTTGTTTTAGCAACAAAAGTAAAATATCTACAGATAAACACACAACAAGATTTGCGACAACTCAGAACCTGAAACAGGAGTTGTTTCTTAATAGTGGTAGATACTTGGGCAATACCTGGAAAAGAAGTCATTAGAGCTTCTTTCCTTTGGGAAATACATTTTTCTGCCTCAGAAAGGCCTGTATTCCCAACTGCTTTTCTGTCTGTTGAATAATGTGGGCGTATGATTTGAGTCCTGAGACATAAGGGATGTAAGCATGTACCTGAAATTAGGCATGTGTGTGCTTTCTGCTGAGTAAGTGTGTCCTAGTCAGGTATTTAAATTTTAAATGCACTGGGGCCCTCACTCGTAAGCAAATTTCAGCCTAGACAGCAGTGAGAGGAATAAACATTAAGCTCAAAACAAACTGTTATCAAAGTAGCTCTTCAGACTATGTAGAATTACACTTTAAGATGGGCAGAGCATCTTTAAAACCCTTTTGCAGTAGCTAAGAGCTTATACATTAGCTTTCATGAGAGGCATTACAGATGTCTGTGAATATTATATAAACACCAGCCTGTTTGCAACAGTTTATAAACTTAAATATTTTATAAGAAAATACTGAACATTTAACTCGCCTTGTATTTTTTATACAGCAATAAAAACACCATTTTCATCAAAAGTTGCTGGGAAACCTGACTAATAATGTAACACTTTGTTATAAACTAGGAGGAAAGCTCACTGGTCTAGAATTAATAAGCTGTATAATCTGTACAGGAATTTTTACACTACAGGGGGAAGCAGCTAACTTTGGCTTTGCTTGTGCATAAAAACACATGTAATTTGTGAGAATGTTCTCTGATGCATCTTTATGTCTCTGTGGCTAAAGAGGTTTCTGTGGTTTTCAGCTGGACATTGCTTGGAAGAGGAAGATAGCACATGTGAGACATGCACGGACCTGGATGTCCTTGCTGAGTGACCTTCCTCAAGGAGGCAAGAAACTACAAGTTTTAGGCCTGTGCATTTTCTCCCTATTATACGAATCAGCGAGAGCTGAATTCCCAAGATGGAAAAGTGTAGGACAGTGGGTGAGCAAGGTTTAGGACACAGCCCTTGTTTCCCACAATTTTCCTTAACCCTTCCAGCAGGGAAGCAGCAGCTTTGCCCTCTCCAAACAGAGCAGTTGGGTAAGGGAAGCACCACGTAGGCTTCAGGGCACTTGTAACAGAGGTGTACCAGGCAGCCACGAGTTCTCAGAGCTATCAGGCTTAAGTAGCAGAAGAATGGAAGTTTTGACAATCACAGCTCGAAGGAATAATTAGGAGGAGGAAAAGTTTCGACTTTTAATTCTTTTCAAATCCATATTTTTGGTAAGCTCAGTTTTATTTTTTTTAATGTCTCTGCTGCTGATTATTGTCATTGTTATGATTTTGATGATCAGTTTGATTATCTTCATTTTTTTTATTGCCCAAATATCTCTATCAAGATTGACCTTTATTGCAAACATTCACTTACCTCTTAGTAGAAATTCACCTTCTAATTTTGTAGGTATTTAAATGGTTGCTTCCTTTCTATACTCTATACTAACATTTGCCCAAGAGTGTTGTTCCATTAAAGATACAAGAAAAATCCTTCCTCAGAAAGTGCTGTGGGCCAAGCTGGGATGACACAGTAGTAGAAATGCTTGGCCCTCTCTGATTGCCACTATCGATGAAGTGAATGTGTGTAACAGCAGGAGAAAGCTCTCCGTGATTAATAAATTCTTATCCTTTGTTTTCTCCAGAGCACAGCAAACCATCTAGGATGTAATTCCATTTGCAAGGCTGAATGCATATTTTTTCACTCTAAAATTTGCATAACACTTGGTCAGTTAGAGCAGAAGAATAAGGAGCCTCTGAGATTTTCAATTATTTAGGAATGTACCTTGCCTCACAGAGTGATAAGACCGTCCCCAAATGACCCACCAGCACTAGGTGTGAAAGAATTAACTTCTTGTCCCTTAAAAGGAGACCAAAGCATTAACTGCAAGGATCCAGACTTACAGGGTATTTGTACTGCCTAATTCTTCCAGGAATCATGGAACTGGCTTTGCTTAATGGAAGATCATGCGTGTTGAAGGGGAAATTCCTTTCAGATCTACACAGACATAAGGTCAAAATTTTGTACTGGCCAAAAATGTTACTGCAGTTGACTAAGGTAGGCTGAAAAATGGTGGCCAGGAAAATGCATGCTCTGGAATAAATGATAGTGTTGATGTGGCCAGATGTTGCACATGTATATGTCAGGATTAATTCCTACAGTTATTTCCACTTTACATTGGCATAAACATTGCAGAAAATAAGGTTAACACTTGTGCCATCTACAGAGCAAGTGCTGGTGCCAGCCAGAGTTGTGCAATTTGTGTATTTTTCCTATAGCTTGAACAGGAGTGTGGCTTCCTTAGAGCATGGAAATGTTGGAAGATCTATAACCAGGCTGGTCCCTACAGCTTCAAACGTTCTGCAGGCAGTTCTTTTCCATAGTTTTATATTTGTATTTCTGTTTTGAATAATTCAGGAAGCCATCCAGTGCCCTTTGTTTAACGATTCTGTATAGCCACCTCTAAGCTGCGAGGCTGCAATGGGTGAGAGATGGTCCTTCATCCCCACCAGTTTTCTTATTTTTTAACAAGGTTTATGAGCTCCTTTTGAGTCGTTGGAAGCTGAGGCACTAGATGACTTGGCCAAGGTCACGCAGGAAATTTGGGATGGAGAACCAAACATATGATTGCTGCTGCTTTCCAAGCCAGTGCTCAAACCACTGGGCATCCTTCTTAATTTCCAGTCTTTTCTGGCATTGCTACCAACTTTCTGGTCCAATTCTTCAACCACGTTGTGCCTCTCCTTCGCTGCTGTTGCACATAAATCCAACCTCACAAGGCAATATATCAGAGCAATCAATAGGTACGCAGCAATTTCCTCAGCCAGTTTCACTTCTCCTTCACTTCACCACTTGCCCACCAACAAATTTATGTCTCGCTTGGAGCCTTTCACTGAACCATGTCTATTCAAAAGTATCTGTTAGCACTTTGCTAAGCCTCAGATTGAACATCTTTGATCCACCCATTTCAAGATTAGATGGATGACAGAACCCAAACTCTAGCTCCAAAAACATCCATGTTTTGGAGGTATATTCAAAGCCCGAGCTTGGATTTGGCTCTCAATGTGGTTACTTTGATCTGTCTTCAGATCTGAGTGCCGTGTCCTGTGACATCTCTGTTTCTAGCACAGAATCTCGTGTTCCTATCTGTGTGAGAGCTCTGAGACATGACGGTGCCTCTGAGCACCTCGTGTGGGAAACAGCACCCATGGATCCTCTCAAATTCCATTCCGGTTGGGTTCATGTGCCGTGGGCTTTTCTCACAGTTGTTGTTCAGTTACTCACCTGGAGGCACAGGGAATTTGGCCTTTTGACAGAAGCAAAAGTGCAAGAAATCCCACTGTTGCGTGGCGTTCTTATTGCGCTCTCCCTCTTGCCTGTTTTCCATGCAGCTGCTTCCCACTTCCTAGAAATCACATCACCACCGCTCCTCCCCCTTTACCTCCTGTCCCCACACAATGAGAACATGGTCTGGTTTTTGTCCCCATGGATGGGAAAGCCAGGGCAAGCTTGGTTCTGTGGTCTTTTGCACTAACACAATTTCGGTGCAATTCACTCTTTCCAGGGAATTATTCTAGATTTATTCACCGCAAAGCATCCAACAATAACAACTCAGTAATTTTAAGGCCTAAGGAAAAAATGTAACAAGATGTTCAAAAATTTTGGTTTGGGATAATTGGGAGTTGTTTATATCCTTGTGCTGCTGATTATGTTGTCATATACCACCATTACTGGTGTCCTCAGGAACAGGATTATCTTTGCTTGGAAACAAAACCTCCATTTTAACCACTTAAACGCTGGTTAATGTAGCTGATAAATGGGAAGAAAAATATGCCGCTGCTGTTACTGGATATTTGAGACACTCAAAAATCATAGTGATGAGGGTTGAATACACACATAGATGGACAAATGAAACATAATCACTGTAATTTTTCTGATAAAAATATCAGGGCACCAAAACTTTTCTTTAGACTGTTAAGGGTAGAGTCTCCCACTGCTCCGTAGAATCAATTCTTGCTCTTCCTTGGTTTGAAAATAACTTTCTGTGCATTCAGACCATACCAAGCTTTCCAATCTGTATCTTCCTGGGGTTTTGTACCCTCCAATTATTTCCATATACATCTGGAATTCACATCTCGGGGTCATGGTTATTCCCCTGGCTCACCGAAATGCCAGGGTTACCCATGGAGTCCAATGGATAATTGTAGTAATGGAAATGTGCTGTAGAAGGTATGGGGCTTGTCAGTCCTGCTTCTCCTCAGCTTTCCTGGGACAGCTGGAACTGGTATTTCCTACTATTCCACTGGAAAGGATTGTACTGAATGGACTGGGGCTAAATGTTCTTTGCAGCATTTCAAGAGATAAAAAGAAGTTTAACTATAAATTACATTTGCAGTCATAAGACTTTTTTAGATTTCCAGAGTGGCATATGAAAACTTTCTCATGATTTTTTAAAAAATTATTATTATTTTGTTGTTTTTTTGCTTTAAGACACAATCAATAATATGTACAACAAATTCTAAAATTTTGTACTAATTTACCGCCAATCTGAGGTTTTCAGCAGTAATTTTCCTCTGATTTCATGGGATCTGGGACCTGGAATGCAGAAATCTGTATGTGCTTTGTGAAGAGAAAGCATTGTCTGCACCCAGAGTTTTCATAGCATCTAATTTAAATTGCATCTTGGATTTTTGGGAGGAAAAAAAAATGTATCAGAGACTGTAGAGAGGAAAATGAGCCATTTCCTTAGCTTGAACCTGCATGAATTAGTGGTAAAATGTTGATCTCTAAACTTGCAGTTTCTGAACCATAAAATCTGTTTATTTCACCCTATAAAAGAACATTTCAACTTATATGGCTATTTAAGTTTAAAAGCTATTAGACAAGTGGGTGGGGAGAGGCAAAGAAGCAGCTTGAATCAGTAATTCAAGCTTGCAATACAATCTTCATGTGCTGCATAGCTTGCATAGAAATCCCCTTCAATGTGGATTTTCTGTGCTAGTAGCAGTCCCACCATACAGGAAAAATACAGTATATTTTCCAACATTATCCATAATTGTAGTAAAGCTTATAAAGCAACTCATTCCTTGTGTGTTCCTGGTTACTGGATATTCTCAAGTATGCATTTAAAAGAGGGAAAAACATAGCAAGAGCTGGCAGAAGTCATCTGCAGTGACTTTACAAAGAGAGTTGGGGGAAGGTCTTTATTGACCTGCTCTTACTGCAGGAGCAGCAGTGGCTTTGATTGAAAACCTCCCTACCTGTGCTTTCTTTTGTACCTGAGTTTCTGGGAGGTTGTGTTTCCCTACAGACTGAAAATGCTGGGGCTGAAACCATGTCGATCCAAAACCTCCTTGGGTGGGCAGCACAAAGTCACAGCACCCCTGGGAGAGAGATGGAGGGCGACAAGGAGGGACTGCTCCTGCTGCAGGCACGGCAGGGATGGAGCCTGGATCCTTCTGCTGCACCCTCCTGCTGCCCTGTGCCGTGGAGAACCCTGGAGAAAGCAGAGAGATTTGAACACAAGGTGAGTGTTTGTCCTTTGTGGCAGGGTGGGGCTCAGGGAGGGATGGCTTTGCACAGCCTCTGAGGCTCAGTCACACACACACACAGAGCAGCCTTGCTGCAGCAGTCACCTTCAGAGAAAGGGAAGAGAGGTTTTGATTCTCTCCCTGCAAAACTGGTGGCAAATTGTCAATGCTTTGAGAGGCTGTCCTTCACTTGAGCTGTGCAGGCCCTTTCCATCTATCCCTGAACTTGCAATACCTTGCTAAAAATAGTTCAAAGCATAACCATGAGTTCCCTGAACTGTGCTCCTACCAGTTCTGTATTATTCGATTCACCATTCCTTTGGAAGTATTCATCCTTCCCCTCATAAAACTTAAATCAGCTTGTTCTTTGGTCCAAGAGTTGACATCATTATGATGCTACATCCTATGTAATGGTGTGAGAGCTGGAAAAGCATTCACACCAAAACCACGCCGTGAATTGAATTTGCAGTGCCTCAGCCCTTGCAGTCTGAGCTCCCTCCTGCCCTCCTCTTTTACTTGTGCTTTTAAAACCTGTGCAGGTCCTTGGAAATACCCCACGATAATAGCAGCACAGCCCTGAGTATTCATCAAGGGTCTTTTTAATGTTCCCACTTTTCTTTCCATGACCCCACTTGTTTTACAATGTTTGGGAGAGCAAAAGTGATTGTTTTACCAAATTAAGCTAGATTTTTTGCCAGAAACAGTGGATAGAATCTTGTTGACAGACTTGGAAAAGATTATTCCTTTAGTACCTTTTGAATTATTTTTTTAAGTGTGTCTGCCATGTGCTGTTTCCAAAATCAGCCCACATTTAACTGTTCAATATTATACGGCGACAGGGACAAATTAACACCTTTCATTTTTCTATCAAAATTAACACATCCCAAGAAGGCATTTCAAGAACTACACATCTCTTATTTAGAAATAAATGTAAGAATCTACTTAAATGTGTTCACCTCAAAATCTTGGCACAAATAAATTTTAAGGGATTTGTCATTGATTTCAAACACTTCAGAATTTTTCCCATTTTCAGAGAATCATAGAAAGGTTTTGGCCGGAATGGACCTTAAAGATCATCTACTTCCAACTCCCAGCATTTCTGCTTACATGTGTTTGGAGTTACCTTTTTCTCTCCCGTGTTTTTCATATGATGATTTTTTCTTTTTGGTGGAAAGCTCTTTTTAGAGCCTGAATCACATCTCATCCCTTTGCTCGAGGGCTTCCTCACAGGCATGACATGGTGTTTTGTTTTGTTTTGTTTTTTTCTCCCCCTTTTCATGCCTAACTTGGCCTCTGGGTTTGTTTGTTCTTCCCTCTTCCTCTGGAGCACCTGGAATGGGCCACAGCTGAAAATGGGCTGTGGAAATGGGTGCATATTCTGGTGATAGAAGGAAGCTCCTCCAGCTCCTGGCTGGTGTGTATTGCCCTGGAGATTGCTCTCCTTTGCTTTATTGCCGTGCATCCCTCCAGCAAAGGACACAACTTCCTCCCAAGGCACTGCTGGTATTCAAGGCTTTTTGTCTTTTGTGTTAAAAGTCTGAAATTTGTCATCAGGTGTTGGATCTTCCTGGGTGGCTTGTGTTTAGGTGGATGTTGGAGTTCTGACTTTAGTGCCAAGATTGCTGCCACGGCAGGGGTAAAATGAAGTAGACTGTGTTTTGAGTTGTGTGGTGCCTGCTTGGGGGATGTGATGCTAAAAATAAAGGAAATATGCAATATTAAAGTGTGCAGAAAATGCTTAGATGCATACTCCAGGACAAGATTTAGTGGTGGACCTGGCAGTGCTAGGTTAATTGTTGTACTCCATTATCTCGGAGGTCTTTTCTAACCTCTGTGATTCTACAGGGCCAATTTTGCTCTCATAAGGAAGCGACTCTTTAGATCATTTGTGCTCACTGAAGCTGCTATGCACTGTAGGTACTGATTCATATTCTTAAGCTGCTATTCACTGTAGGTACTGATTCATATTCTTTCTGCCAGTTTTGGTCCGTGCAGATACCTTGGGTTAACAGAACAGAGCATACGAATCCAAGTCAATATGTCTGTGTATTTCACTTTCCTGTTTGAGAATATTAAGGCCAGATTCTCATTTATACTAAGCCCACTAGCAATATTCTGGCAACAGAAAGATGCCTTAGCAGGAATGTAAATTAAAGCCTCTTTATACTTTTAATAGTGTTTGTAGTTTCACTTGGCTGCGGTACAGGAATGACACATGTCTATTCAAATGGCATTTGCCATCCTGTTGATGGTTGCTGATATTCTTCATGCCTCTACCCCCTAACTAACGAGACCAGGAGTCTGCTACAGTCACAACTTTCCACTTTCCTTAAAATGTGCTCTTTTTTCTTGAAATATCTTAACGAGGATTTAAGATTAAGGCAATTTTTCTGTCCTTCCTTCACTATGGGGTGACCCTGTTTGTGTCTGCATGAATCTCTACTAAGTGTCCACTTCTGCAGCATCCAGACAGATTATTCTTGCCACGTCTGCTGCTTAAATTGTGGAGAGAGTTCTTCATCTCACTATTCCTTGTACAGTGCTGAATTTGTATTTGTATTTTTTGTACAAAGAAAAATAAAATCTCTATTAGGAATAAAACCTATATTTTGTGCTTTTAGAGCAAGAACCTTATCTGTTTTACTTAAATCATCCCAGCTTTTACATGCTCAGGTCCATTTTCATTTCTATGCATTTATATCCTGTCTACTAGTGCCTCAACTTTCAAATGGGAATTTATCCTCCAAAAAGCCCAACAGTTTAAGGAGCACAGAAGTGAGACCTGAAGTACAAGGCTTGTAGAGAAGCTCTGTGTGAACTATACAGATTTAGGAAAAAATGTCAATATCAGCATCTACTTAATATATTTCAGATAAAATACTGCTTTTGCAATGTCTGGAAACACGGTATAAGCATTTTATTAGATCTACAACTGTAGATCTGACGAGAAGGTCTTGTGCTAAATTGCCACACATTCAACAATGCAGGCTCCAGAGAGCTTTGGAAAAAAACCTCCAAGATAAATCCAAAGTGAGTCTTTGCTTGTTTGGAATGTTTGCTTTTTAAAAATAAATTTTAGTAAGGGATCACTGCAAAGTCCATTGCCTTGAGATTGACATAGAAAAAAATTATAATGCTCTTCCCTCTCATGGAAATCTGGAGCTCTCCAGTGATTTAAGTGTCCCATTCCTTCCTTTGAAGTTCATAAGAACTTAGTCCAATACCTGTCTGCAACCTAGGACTGAGTGCTAACTTGTCAGAGTCTCTGTCCCTGTCGATATTAAATTGATATTACGCACAAAGTAAATAGAAAGAAAAGATGTCTCCATCAAACTAAAATGACAGTATTTAGAGCTGCCAAGGAGTCAGATCTTAGAATAATTTATGTTGGTGAAAAAGCTTAAGGATCTCAGTGCACATAAATTGGCATAAGACTTAGGAAACACAAATGTTTGTAAGATTTTCTAATTTAGTAAATGGATTCCTAAAATCTAGGAGTTGAATAGCCTCCCCATGTATATAAAGAATGTGACAGCACTCTGCAGACCTCCACAGAGCATAATGAGTAGTGCAAAGCATTTTTGGAGAAAGCTCTTATCTCCTCAATGCTCTTAAGTCCTCCCCAATCTTCCCATGGATGTTGTGAGTCTTTGCTGCAACACTTTCTATCCAGACAAGCTGTTCCCTCCGTTCCTCCTTCAACTGAAAGTATATTTTTCTGCATTTGCAGATTAAATGTTCTTCTTATGTTGATAGGTGACTGGAGGAATTTTCTGAGTGACTGATAAGATAAAGATGCCCCTTTTGGGGAACAGCTAGCACGAGGAGCACTGAACGGGAATGCTAGAATTTAACATCTGGTTTTGTCACCAAGGCTCAGCTGTCGCCCATTGTTTATTTATCACACTGCATTGCTATTTTCTGATGGATAAAATATTCCAAACCCTAACAAAGTCATAATTTAAGAAGCAAGGAGGCCTCCACGGAGTGTCCGCTGCTCTCGGTGCAAAGAGGGGAATCTCCCTGAAGGTGGAGGCTTCTCCCCAGGCCGCATTAGCTCGGTGCTGGCTGGCAGGGCAGGGGCTGCGGGGCTGGAGCTGCTGACAGGGAGGTGATGGAGTGTCTGCTGGAGCCGTGCGTGGCTGTGGGTCAGTGCCCCAAACGTGAGAACAAAGCAGGCCCAGGCGCTAATGGCTGCCAGGTGCACACCGGGAATTAGCGCTCGGCACATGGCGCGAGGCTCCCGCCTGCCAAGCCAAACACCAGCGGGGCCTGGCGTAAATAAACAGGGGCAGAGGGAGCTGTTCCTCACGCTGGTTGCACATGGAGCCCGTGCACAGGTGCCCTGCACGCACAGCTCCTCCAGGGCAGGACACCAGGGCAGCTCCCAGCGCCATTTCCCCTTTGCAGGCCAAGGGACAAAGCCTCCTCCTTGCTCTAGGGGCTGTTAAATCCCCCCGAGCATCGCTCTCCTCTGCTTCCTTGCAGATGAAAACCTCGTAGGTTGTTGCTTTCCTTACCTTGGAAATCATCCTGATCTCCCAGTGATGCCTTAAATGGCTCCCTAAAAACAGAGACTAGACAGGAATAAAGGAGGGATTTATTTGAAAAGCCTTCAGATGCACACTCTGGGTTCCAGAGGCTCCTGCCTCAGTGCATCCCAAAATGGACAATGCCAGCTCCCGAGTTCTTCCCACTTTGATATCAGCATCAATTGCCCAAGCAGAAGCCAGGCAAGGATGGAATTTGCCCAAGCTTGCCCCCCTCTCCCCAAGATGAAGGTTTGCAGTTCTTGGTCTGGGTGTCCTTGGAGAGCAAGTTAGAGAGGTTTTGTTATGTCTATCTTAGCATAGAGAACAGCACTTAATAAGCTACAGGAAACTGCAGAATTACACTGGGCAGCGCAGGATTTGAAAAATATAAAAGTTAAAACCTAAGGCATCACCAGGGCAAGTCCCCTCTCAGACGTCACCTGCCTTGTTGTGTTCCCAGCCCTCTCTGATACACACCAAGATTATGTTTCTGCTTTGGCCTGGATTATGTTTTCTAGGCCAATATATTATGCCACTTTCACACTCCTCTCCCTGCCCCATCTGGCTTCCATCCTACCCCCATAAAGATTATTAATATCGCCTGTTTCCAAGCGATTTATTAGCAGGGGCCTAACTGGTGCCATTTCCCATTTTAGTAGAGCACTGAAAATAATCCTGAGGAGTGTGCCCAGCTATAAAAACGTACTTATACTGTCATATTTGCAGTTTCAAACATGCACCACTTGATAGTCTCAAAAGTGCTGTTTAATTGGGGTTTATGGGTTCTAATTAATTATACTATGTAAAAAAATTACTTGTCCCATTACAGCTCTCTGTGGTTTACTCTGAAGAGCAATGTAATTTAGAGATAAATTGTCCTTCTCTATCCCCCTGCTCCCCCTCTTACCCAGCAAGTTCCAGAACAGTTTAATTCTCCTTTAACCCGGGAAATAAGCTGAGAGAAAGCAGCATTTTGTTCAGGGGACACAACTTTTCCCCATACCCATAAACAGCTTTAAATGTGACTCAAAACGCTTCCATGTTCTTTCTGCTGAATCAGGCTGGTGAAAATATGAATAATCCTGCGGCTTTGCACAGCTCGGGTCTGAAGGGGCTGGGATTTTGCAAAGACTTGAAGGTGATGGCTGCTTTGTGTGCAATGTGGATTATTTCCTCTGATTATACAGAGGTAATAGTGAAGGAAGGTGACAATAAGTGCAGGATTTTTTGCTGGATGAAGGTCTAGGTTGACATTTCTCTCCATGAACCTATAGGAAAACAGTGTGGTAAAGGATCTGCCTGCCTTTATGGCATTTTGGTCTGACAAGCAGCAGAGGAAACCTCTCAAGTTAACATTCTATTCTCTCTTGCAGAATCATGAAGCCTGGATTACTCAAACAAATTTTGGGGCAGTCTTCTGACTTTTAAATGCTTCCTGGAATGACTTGGTGAAGAATGAGCAGCCAAGCAGGTATACTTGTGGTTGCTTGAAATATACTATTAAATTACATCCCTCACTGTAATAAATTTGGTCTCATGAGGCAAAACATGAAATATAGCAGAGCTGAAGTCGAAAACATTGTATCCTGTGACAAGAGGGGATGGCTTTATACTGAGAGTAAGTTTAGATTGGATATCAGGAAAAAATCCTTCCCTGTGAGGGTGGGCAGGCCCTGGCACAGGGTGCCCAGAGCAGCTGTGGCTGCCCCTGGATCCCTGGCAGTGCCCAAGGCCAGGTTGGACATTGGGGCTTGGAGCAGCCTGGGACAGTGGAAGGTGTCCCTGCCCATGGCAGGGGGCGGGATGAGAGGATTTTTAAGGTCCCTTCCACCCCCAACCTATTCTGTGATTCTATGACTTTTTCTGGAAGTTAAGGAGTCAATGTTAATTAATGAAAAAAGACAGGGGGAAGAAACCTTTTTAATTTGCCTTTTACAGGCAAATGCTACTTATTTTAGAAATTTCATGTCATTTCAAACTTTTGTGTGTGACAGACACCTCCAAAATTATACCCCCAGCCCTAGGAAGGGAAAGGTGACCTCTCCATGTCCCTGCTATTACTCTTAGCACTAAAAGGTTATGATTCCGAATGTGACTGCACAAATGAGTGTTCACTGGATTTGTTAGTCATGCTTCACTAATTCGCTTATTTTATAAAATTAATGACCAGCATGTCAGTTGCTGGAAACTTGGATCATCCTGGGTGTCCAGATCAGTCTGCTTCATGTGCTGGAGCAGAAGCTGTGAGGAATGCCAAATAAAGGAAAAAAAAAAAAAAAGGAAAAAAGAATCACTACAGTCACACACATTACTCATCAATCTGAAAAGTAACAAGACTTATACTAAGAATTGTTTTTATTAAAGTAATCCTCTTGTGCAGTAAAATTAGTTAAAAGAAATTTGAGACTGTATATCTAGTTGGTTATATGAGGAAGGAAGACAATCTGCAATGTTTTATGGAATGAGTTAACAAAACAAATCTGAATAAACCTGAAAATCTCTGGACAATGTTTGGATAAGTCCGAACAAACCTGAATATCTTGGTGTTTGTACAGTGTTTATGTTTGCTTTCAGTGCCTCAGAAAGCCATTTATGGAGAGGAAACAATGTGAAACCTGCTCTTCTCATGTGATTTTCATCATCCAGAGATTTTAATAAGTGGGATCTGCTCTTTTCGTGCTATTCTGTCCCCATAAATTACTCCTGGAGGCATTAAAAGGGCTTGTGAAAAACGTGGTAATAAATAGCCGGAGCACAAATACAAATGTTGCAAACTGCAGGTGCTGCTGTGGCAGCAGCTCTGCTGTGAATTTATTGGGCAAAACTGATGAGGGACCTCCATACCTGTGTCAGCTCTGCTCTGTGTGGAGCCTCATTTTACACGGCTGAAACCCATGCTAAAAAATCCCCTTTTTATGGGGTGACTTTTATAACAGTATTGCGATTGCTCGGGAGCTGACTGGGTTACTTTGGTCATTCCAGAGGAGCAGAGGATTAAGGAAAAGGAAGGGAGAAAAGAAGAATAAGCTGCAAAAAGGATTTTTTGTGTCCCGTGCCCACCTGCAGCAGCTCCCTGCCCTGGGTGGACCGTGCCTCTCCGGGCAGGGACAGCGAGGTTGTGTAACAGGGGGAGAGCTCTGCCAGCTCCTTTCTCCTGACACATCCCAGACCACAGAGTGTGGCCCCTGATCCGAGGGAGAGGAGCAGCAGGGGCACGTGTGAGTCATGGCCCTCATGACAGGGGAATTCCTCGCTGGCTGCTGGCAGCTGCTGCGCTGAGCTGTTTCCACTGCCCGAGCGTTACCGAATGAGCCCTTCTCAGGATTTCTCACCTCCCTTCCAAATAGAAGATCCTGATGTAGGGTTTTGGTTGGTTTTTTTGGGTTTGTTTTTTTTTTCTTTTTTTTTTGTTTTTTTTGGTTTTTTTGTTTGTTTGTTTGTTTGTTGTTGTTGTTGTTGTTGTTTTTATTAAACTGTTCTCATGACTGTTCTGTTGTTTTTCCCTGGTCTTACAATTAAAACCAAAACACGGTTGATGGGGAAAAGGGGTTTTTCACCTCGGTGTCTATTTCAGGCTCCTGGGTACAGCACTTGGTCCAGGTGGAATGCCCCAAAAATGCATGCCCACCATCACACTGAAATACACACAATTATAGGCCTTGCAAAATTAACATATTTATCAAAGATCCCCCAGTGAGAGGCTGGAGTGAACCCCTCGTTGTGAGGAACCTTCCCCCTGGCTGGGCCTGTCTGAGGTTCCAAAATGTGTTCTGGAGAGGCCCTTGGTGTCTGGGGCTCCCAGGATGTTTGCTCTCCTGGTTTAACGGTGCCGTGGGGCTGAGCTGAGTTATCAGCCTTGGGAAGTGACAGTGTGTGGGCTAAAAGCACTGAGAATACATCAAACTGTATAAAAGGGTGTGTGAGAGGGGTATCAAAGAAAAAGCAAAAAATCATCCTGGCATCAGTTGCTTTGAGAAGGGGGAGAAGCCCAGGTTCACACAAGCCCCAACGTGTCGTTCAAAAGGTGACTAAATCAAATCGCCCCTTGATAAGAAAACAATGAACAAAATACTAATCAGTGAAACTGCCAGGTTGTCTAAATTTCTATGGCATTTAATTAACGCAAACCCTGGTTTCATCTCTTAGAAGCCCCCTTGGTCTGCCCACGAGTGTGTGCTCTGTGCTGGGAGCTGACGTGGGCTGGCTCTGCCTCTGTGCAGGAAACTCAGAGCTGTTGCTCCTTCTTACACAAGTCGGTGGTCGGCCCTTTGGGTTAAAAAGGTTCAGATTGGGGTCTTTTTTCATGAGTGCGTGAAATGAGGCAGAGCTGTGTGTGAGGAAAGAGCAGAGCTCTACTCCTCACTCTGCCCTAAGTGGGAGAGACAGTAAAAGTACCTGGAAAATGAGGATACATTCCTGAGTATCACTGTATTGAAAATAACACATAGCACATTTAATAAGTTTTTTATTACAAAATGTAGCTGCTACTGCAGTGGTATTTTACAAATAGCTGGTGGCGTACCTGTAACTAGGATTGCTTGAAACTTTCCAGGCTTCTTTATTTCCTTGTAACTCTGTCAAGCTCCAAATATTCACATTAAAATTTCCAGTGCTGGTATCGGCTCTGGTTGATTTACTTAGAACAATTTAAACCCAACACAAATAAAATTTTAAGGGAATTTGAAAGTTTGAGGCAAGGGAGGCATAGGTGTTCTCTCAATTCGGAATGAAATGAAATTATGAAATAACTGAATTTCCTGAATACTGGAAATTTGGAGCTCTGCTTCTACATACTCCTTCAGCAGGGAATGTTATAAAATACAAGGGGTTCTGATTTACCCAGACACATGTATCCCAATTTCCTGAAGTAGAAAGACACAGTTAGAAAACTGAACTGAAACCTATTGGGCAGATTTTGTTCACCTTTAATTTTAAATTGAAAACTTTAGTCGTTTAGTATATCATGCCAGGTACCTTTTCCAGTCTTTGGAAAATTTTGACTGATAATGAATCAGGAACAAGAATATAAGTATACATAAGTTTATATTACACATAAATAATAACGTTTTTATCCTATATATTACATTTATAATATATAAAATATATTTATATTTTAGTTTAAAATTACATTTGTATATAAAATTTTTATTTTTTATATATATATTTACATATATATATATATATATGTATAAGGGAGACTGTTCTCCTTGAAAAGCTTATTGTTTAGAAATGAGTCTTAGGATTTCCTACAAAGCATTTCTTTGGCTTCCTTTTGTACCAGTCCTTGGTCTAGTCTTTAATTACTTGACTGTGAGCTTTATTTAGCAGCAGACCCTGACCTCATTCACTTCAGAAGGTGGAGCAGCTCAGGAGATGGGTCAGAGCTGGGGAGAGCAGGAGGCTGATACCTGATGGACTTTGCCTATATTTGCTGTGGAAGCAGGGAGAGCATAGTAAAAAGGCAGAGAATTGAAAATAAAATGGGAGATCTCACAGTTCAAGCATCTGAATCTTGAAAAATTTTCATCCAGTCTCAGAGAAGTCGATTTGAACTAAATTCTTCCCAACTGGCTATTAATTTTATTTTGCTTTCTGTGTTTCCATTTGCAGAGTACACTGCCAGTGCTATTTCTCCTGGCATATGATGCTGTACAACGTTAAACATTCTGAGAAATCAATTCCCAGACATCTCAGTTTGGGGACCCAACTCTAGCAGAATGTTTTGACCCGAATCTCTTTGTGTTTCAGTTTCCCATCTGTTAAACAAGAATAATAATATCCTCTCGTCTTACAGGGTGTTGTTAGGAGAAACGAGGGTTGTGAAGCACTCATATGCCATACTGATAAGAGCCCTAGAAAAACTCACAAGAAAATTAGCAATTGTGTCTTCCAAGCAGGTTTGGAATCATTTGTGGTAAATGAGGCCTCAAGCCACACGCTGAATAATGACACTGTAACAAAATATTGAATATCTGCTTATTAAGTGAACACTGTCCATCCTGAGGTGGAATCTGGTGGAAAACAAGGCATAATCCTATATTTAAAGAGTGACTCATAACGCATATGAATAGGGGTTTAGGGTTAACCTTAGTTCTGACATTTTGGTCACTTGGGTTTGCAGATCTAAGGGGTGCACGTGCATAAGGATACCTGTGCCTATAAAGAAACAAAATCTGCATTCAAAAATCCTTGCTGTTCAATGAAATATGCAGGATCTTCATTCTGGTCTCTTCAAAGGAAATGTTTCTTGGTGTCTGGTGGGTTTTGGAAAGACACTGCAGCTCTCCTGTTTGGGAAACTCTTTTCAAGCAAACATTAAAGTGTAGCTTGTTGCCTCTCCTTTGCTTTTAAGTGATGAGAAAAGCTTTACAGCTGGGAAAGCTGGTAGTGGAAACAGTTTTGAGATTAGTGCTTGGATTCTTTCACACACCTGGATGGGCTCCTGCAAAATTTGCATGGAGAATTACAGCACGTTCTGTTATTAACACTTCTTCCTATGGCTGGTGGAAGAGGGAACTCCTAAGTTCTGTAGCAATCAGGTGCAGAGCTTTCACAGAGAGAGACAGAGTACTTATTAAAGAGACAAGAATATTCTGGCACACAAACAGAAGGGTATTAATTGGCTATGAATAAATTCTGTGTGGAAAGTAAACAAAGGGTTTTTTAACCATCACAGCAACAGGGTTCTTGAGTATCTTCCCATTGGGAGGAAACATGGAGTTTCCTTTTATTCCTCAGAAGATGTCTGGCAAACATACAGAGTGGGTTTACAGATCTAAAGATCTGTATGAGAGCAAATAGGGCTTAAGACTCTAAGAAATCTGTTTCTGGTCTCATATCTGGTATTTCTCATTGCTAAAAGCAGTCCTCACAAGGTTGACATTTATTTTCTCCACACTGGAGAATCTGACTCCTGGATGGATGAAAGAACAAATCCAGTCTCCTCAGCTTCATTAGTGAGGACTCATGAGCAGAACAAGGAATCAGAAAGGCATCTTTCCAAATGAGACAGTTATGAAAGAGTGAAGTGCTCTCTCTGCCTTCTTGTGCCCCTCTATAAACCCTTTCCCACTTTCCAAAGGATGGAGAGCCCCATGGAAGAAAGGTCCAGCATGATGCAGTGGTGGATGCTGTCTGTACCCCAGTGTTTGGTCTGCTCTTCCTTATTCTCTGCTGTTTGCAAAGGTGGCCTGAATTGGCTTTGCTGATAAAGGATTGTTCCCAGACTCAAAGAAGAGAGGAACAATTCCAGGCCACCTTATAAGTCACTGGGAACAGAACATAGCTGTCCCTGCACCTTGCAAGGGGTGTACAGCATGTCTGATTGCTCAGCCATCAGCAGGAGGCAGCTTAGGGTGAGCCATTCCTGCTGCTTTGCCATCATTAAGGTCCAACAGTACCTTGATGTTTCCTCACTGGCAATAATTTGCAGGATTAAATACTTCAAGCCACTCTAAAATTAGTTCCAGGAGGCGTTTTTTGCTTTCATTTCAGAGCTCTCGTGAGCCTTTCCTACTCTGTAAGTCTGCTCCAGCTAATTACCTGATGGTTACAACACTCTAGAAGATTTCAAATATCTGTCTTTTCCACTGCTCGAAAGACCCAAGTGGGGTTACAGCACAGAACTTGTACCAGGAGTGTTTGCCAAACACTGTAACGAGCTCAGACAGCTTCGTGAGATGGGCAAATAAACCACTGCAAACAAAATTACCTTTGTCCACTGTCTCCATCAAAGATTCAAAGCAAACTTATTTTTGCACCTTTAAAAACATCTCAGAGAACCATTGAAAGTAATTCTTTTATGTCTCGAGCCTTCTCCATCTCTCTGACCCATTGGAGAGGCTCCAGAATCACAGTACACATTTTCAGCCTCCAGTGCTGTGGTTTTAGGGTTCGCAAGGAATATTTGGTATTTTATTTTGAGAACACCTGAAGTGCATGGTGTTGCTGTTTGTCCTACGCCTATGTTGCTATCGGAGCCAGAGGTAGAATAATTTTTGGAGAAGTGAGAAATCTTATCACAGCAGCAGAAACAAAAAACAACCCACAGCTGGAAGAAGGCTATGGCTGGTGGAAGAGGGAACGCAGAAGATATAGATTTCTTGAAGATACAGTTCACTGCTGTACCAAGCAGTATACACACACTGCTTGGTGTTTCTGGCCACTCTTTTTTGGCCCATGCTGACTGTGGGCATGCCATGATCCTTTCTAGTTTCTTCCCACCCTTCCCTGGCCCCCTTGAGATGATTCACTCTCTGAATATATACATGTGTCATGTACAAAAATCTTACTCTCCTGACCACAGCAGAAATCCAGAGGGGTTTATTCCTTTACTTGTGATTTCAAAGGCTGTTTTTTTTTTTTTTTTTACTTGGTGCCATGCCCAAAAGAAATGATCTTCCTCTTCTATTTCTCCCAGTCATCAATGCTGTTAGGATCTTTTAAAACCTGCTTGCTTATTTCTTCTGAGACATCAAGGCAGGCCCAGCTTCATCTACCAGTTCCTAGCCTTAATTTTTGAGTTTGGTGTTCACATCGTTCAACCCACAGCAATTTTCATGCAGCCAGTACCAGGAGCAGATATTTTCACTCTTTGAGGCATCAGCCAACAAACTGAAGTTGTTCCTTCATTTACTCTGAGTAAAAGGTGTCCATCACCTTCAGGGAGATGCCTGGGGAAGCTGCCCACCATGGTAGCTCAGTGTTTCTCTCATCAGCTGTTGCTGGGAACCTCCAGCACAACATCTCACTACCTGAAGTCCCATTTTTTAACCATAGTGGCCTAATGTGAAACAAATTGTAAGTGCCAAGGCCCAGTAGCAGAGCTTGGCTGCTTCAGTGTGATTTTCAGTGTTTTCACTTGGAAATGATGTTTGAAAACCGGGTTCTGAGAGCGAGACCCAGCTCCCTTTGAAGTCAACAGGAGTTTCAGCCTCCACTTCCACAGCCCAAAGGTTCGGCTCTTTGTTCTTTTCTCTGGTGCACTTTGTGAGCAATTCCTATGATCCAAGTGACAGGCTGGGTTTTCTAACATGTTTCCAAACTGTTCTTCTTCTGAGGACGCATTCCTGTACTGCCTCTCCCAAAATAAAATGCTGAAGGAGCATGGATGGAGGAAATCCGTTCAAACTGAGTAAACAGCTGGTGAGGGTAGGCCAGCAGGATTCATTCATGCTCATTCAGCCCAGGCTGGCTGGTTTGATTCCAGTTGGAGCACTCTCTTCATTACAGGCCCCCTGGGGAATGTTAATCTGTACAGTATAAACATTTATAAACATCTACTAAATCATTACACTTCAGCTGCCCCATAAACACTCCTGAATGCTTTCCTTAGGCAGCATTGGTTGGGTAACGTGTGGCTTTTTGGAATGAGTTTACGGGTGTTTGGCGCTGGTAGAAATATGGGGAGAGGGCACGGGAGGTTAAATAACATTGTTTAAGCTCCGTGACATTTTAGGATAGAGGCAGAAGCTGTTTGTGATGAATTAAAGTGGGCCTAGCTGGTAGATGCTGAGGACAAGTCCAGGTTGTAGAGGGGCTAAAACAGACTTTCAGCTTTGCACACTGGATTTTAGTGATGCTGCTGCCAGGAACATCACAAAATGCACTTCTCACCAGTCCACTTGACATTTCTGGGCCAGGCAATACATCATTATTCATCTCTGACTGCAACAAAAAGTGCCTCTGAAAGAACTGCCTGATGCAAGGGAAAAGTGTAGACATAACTTCAGAAAAGTGAGCCAGAACTAACATAACCCTCAGAACTGCAATCAGCTGGGCTGCAGGCCCAGGGCTCACTTGTATGAGACAGATAAGTATATATATGTATATGTACTGGCAAAAATAAGAATGTTTGTAACCCAAAATGAGCATATATATATTTGTGAAGTGAACAGGAATCAGTTTCAAACACACACTTAGCAAAGCAAGCCTTGAACTCTGTCAAGCTGAACTTCTCAGTTTTTGTTTGTGATCTATTCCCTAACCTGAAGGCACTAGCATGACAGCATTCCCAGGACTGGGGTCAGAGTGACTCCCTCCGCACCTGTGGAAGTTATACTGAACATAGAAATAGTAAAACCAAGCAAACTAACCAAGCCTTCCCATTCTCAAATGGGTAAAGGAAAATTCCCTCAATTATTATTTTTGTTTGTTTGCAGAGGTCTGTAAAAGCTGGGAACTGATAGAGGTGTCATTAATTACTGTGAAGATTGTGTTCAAGTAATGTAACCTGAGCAGAAGTTAAACATGTTGTATGTGAGAGAGTTGTGTTTACTGACAACCTGATGAATAAGTAACAACTTGATTTCTAAAAAGCATCTTAGGGAAAATGATTTAATTGGCTATAATTATATCATATCCTACACTTGAGTGATTCTGCCTGTGTACACAGATCTGGTTTGCTTGTACCTATCACAGGTATGTGGCTGGACACAATGGCTCATCTGAGGAGCTGCTAACAAGAGCCTCCCTTTCCATCTCCTCCCTCTTGCATTCATAACACGCAGCCGCTGCCTTCCAGCTACCACCACACCATTTCACATTGTGAAATGAAAGCACAGAAAACAGATTTTTTTCCCCAAGTGGACCTAGGTGCACAATGCATCCTTTTCAGAGCCCCAGGGCCGTGGGACAGTGGCTGTGACATCTCCAGACTGTGACCCACTCTCCCCTGACCTGCTCAAACACCAGCATCAGGCCAAAAATATCTTGCAAGGAAATGGGAGAAGAAAAATGGTTTTACTATTCAAGTTTACCAAAACATCCCTAAAACATAAGATCAAACCATAGCCATCCTAAGCTAAAGGTGACTTTACCATATCTGCACTTCCAGCTTGCAAATCTCCCTGTGTGTATACATATATATATCTCATCCATAGTAGAGGGTGATTTTCCCTCAGCTTTTCTGTGGCATGTAATGAGGTGAGTAATTTAAAATTTTCTGTGTATGGTCAAGGTTTGAGCTCACGGAAAGCATTACACATTATTAGTTTCAATTGGTCTTTTAACATCCCTCTTAAAGGGTCAGTAAATGAGATTGGCTAGAGGTGAAGCTGTTATCATGTGTAGGGTTACAGTCACAGCTGGAGGGCATGGGCAGGGACAGGCTGTCTGTCTGCCTGTGTAGGAGACTTCAGTCACCAGTCAGGATTCTATTAATTTTATAGTGCCTTAAATTCATATTGTAATTATGAGGAATAAGCAGAGCGAAAGAGAGATCTCCTTGTAATATGTTTTAAAAATCTGGAGACTATTACCCCGCTTAATTCCAATTATATTACAGCTGGACTTTTATCTTAATACACTGCAAATAAACTCAGGCCGGGGTAGCTGGGATATATCCTTCCTAACTCAAAACCAGAAACCTGTGGGCAATAGACAGAAGAGAGCAGAGGCACCAGTGTGAAGCATCAGGAGTGTCACACTACGAATTTTAGTTTTCCTTCTTTAAATACCTGGGCTGAAATTTGGTAACTTAATTCAAAAGCAGAACTGAATTCAGTGGTCTCACACAAGCCCCTAGTGGAAATTATTTATCCACTAGGAAAGATCACCATATGTTTTACCATGATGAGGTCTTTGATGGCAAAGTAAGGCTTGGAATATCCTTATCTAGGAGGAGTGGGAGATGGAGGCTTTGAGAAGGGTGATGTACATCATCTCCCTGCTGCCTGGGGTGAGGTGTGGTACAATACAGCAATTGCATAGGTGTGGGGAACCCAAAGCTGAAAAAGTGGTAGAATTTGCCTATTGGCTTGATGAGTATTGACTGAAATGTTCTCAAAATCTGAAACTATGTCTAGAGGTGAAGCCAGCTCTGGTACTTCATACTTTCCTTACTTCAGCACAGTAAGGAAAGCTCACACAACATGGTTACTGTAGAGGCTTTTCCATTGTGTTAAAAAGTAGAAGAGAGGACTGCAAACATCACTTTATTGGATGAGTCATAGGATATCAAGAACTCAAGGTGTTTTGCAGGCACAAGGCTGGTGCTTCCAGCCATGCTTACACTGCCTAGTGACCAAGACTTTCAGTGGCCAAGTCCCTGGGTGTGTACAGGGAACATCCAGACATTTAAGATGACTGGTGTAGTGTAAACTCCATTAAAGCCATTAATATTGGCTGGGCATGATCTACTGCAGCCTTTGCCCATATTTCTCCATAGCCCTGAGGGGTGGGATAGTGGTGGTGGCCACTGCTAGTTTGGAGAACTGAACACCAGCTGCTCAAAACCAGTTTGTGTCAGGCCCTTCTGCAGGGAGGGTGTGAGAAGGTGCTCTGTGTAAACCTCAAGCTCTTTTCTTCCAGCTGTGAGTAAAGAATGGGATGTACTGCAGCACCTTCCATCTCAGGTGTGGGATGGGATGCTTTCTGCTGGCTTGGCATGGGATGAGGGCCTGGGCAGTCACACAGTCTCCAGGGAGAAATGTGTGCCCTTTCGTGCCACTCCTGCCCTTTGCTCCTCTTTTCAGACTTCTGGATTTCCCTTGACTAACCTTGTCCTTGTGAGTGCACTTAAATTAGCAATTCCTTCTCTTTTTTCCTTAAATGTAAATACCATTAAATGCTCAGAGAAGGCACTGTTGCCATCCTGGGTGAGTATCTGGGCCCACATAGCTGATTCTTACGTGGTTCCCATCAAACTGAGGACCCAGAACATGAAATTTTTATCAAAAAAAAAATCAGTTTCCATTTTGCCAATCCTCATGTCTCTAGTCTTGCCTGCAAAGGGAAGTCTGGGATTGCCTTTCACAAAAAATATTGGCCAAATGACCTCCAATAGCAAATGGGCATATGGGAAATTAAAGATGGTTCATGAACAGCCAGAAACTGGGAAAAGAGGCAAGGTCAGCTGAAGAGAGCCTTATAATTTAGTTCCTGCTGAGGAGACAGATAAGTCGTACATAGTCCTTAGGTTGACCCAGCGCATAAAAACAAATCATGCAGCCAGCTTTAGAGATAAGCATGGCTTCAGAGTTCCCTGGACAGTGTTTTCCAACACTAATGCACAATCCAACCCAGGGACTTCAACCAAATGAACAGATTTGGCTGTGGAAATAGTTCTGCTTCCTCCTTTCCTTGCAGTGTAAGTTCGTGCAGAGGGAAAAGTTTACTCTTAAAAGTTTTATGCTGTTAGTGTAATTTTACTAAGTTTTTTTTGTCTGTATCTCAGATTTTAGCAAATACTATGTAGTAAAACACGAGTGTGATACTTTGTCTAACTTTACCCCTGCTTTTTTATGCAAATGCTTTTGGAGGTGGTCAGAACTGCGTTTGGTACTGTCATGTGAAAGGCACAAATGTCTCAAAATCAGTTTCTCATAGGCTAAACTTGTCCCCATCACAAAATCTGTGCTGAGCTTAGCCTGAAGTAGGCAGAGTACTTTCATTGGGGCAGGGAATAGTTGTACAAACCTCTGTCTGCTAGAAATCTCCTTTCTCACGGCTGCCGTGGTTGTGTTTTGGAGAGAGGGACAGAGGGTGAGCACTGCAAACAATGCTTTTGCCAAAGTAATATAACCTCTTCAACTTTTTTTCAAATGTGTCAATTCAGAGCCATTCCTTAATGAGTAAAGGGTTTGATCCAAAGGCTAGCTGTCAGTAGCAGTCCTGCACGTTGGCTGCATTGGGGTTTGGATTTGGCCCGAAATCCTACAGCTGTGCCCATTAAAAATTAAGTAAAAAGCCTTGGCAAAGTATTCCAACCCCCG
Organism: Vireo altiloquus; assembly: GCA_013396875.1. Lineage (NCBI taxonomy): Eukaryota > Metazoa > Chordata > Aves > Passeriformes > Vireonidae > Vireo > Vireo altiloquus. Next base: position 30,942 of record VZRF01008122.1, on the reverse strand, counting down.
TAAACAAACATGTTTCCAATATGAAATGCATTTAATGGAGTTGGGCAGCATTGGTCTCCCAGGCAAGCATATTAGTCTCTGCTTTCCCTCCCTGTCCTAATGGCCACAGCCAGAGGGGGGCTGGTTTGAACTGTGAAGGAGGCTGGTTTTTATCCACATTGAGTGGAGAGGCATAAATTGGCATTCCATATCATCATAAAAAAAAAAACAAACTTCCCAGCAATTATTAAAAGATTCTTATCTCTTGTTCCCTACATGGATAATGAGATCCCTCTCTGCTGGACTGAGACAGGCTGTCTCTCAGCTCACTTAATGAAATGGACCCAAGTTTGCAAATTAGCATAGCCCTGACTCCAAACGTAACCTCTTGTTGTCTAGTTGTACATCAAGGCCCCTGGCTTATGTCTTTTCTTATTAACACCCCGTAATCATGTCAACCCTCTTTAGTTTTCATTTCCTGTTTCCTTTTACAAATTCACTTTTGAGTTTTGAGCACGATGTTGGATGCCTTTGGATGCAGTGAGATTTTATTTTTGTCTCATTTTTTACATTATTGCAGTATAAGTTTATCAGTGGGTCCTGGGGTGGATCAGGAATCTGTTTTCTGTTCCATTTCTTTGCTGGTTGGTTGCCATGTGATCTTAAAGCAGCTCCTTTTGTATGTCTGTGCTCATTTCCCTTCCACTTTTTAGGGTTTTTATTTTAGACTGTAAAATCTCAGCGACAGATATTTTATCTTGGCCTAAATTTTGTCAGTGTCTTGTAGAGTGGTTTTTTGTTTCTACGAGGTTGTCTGTGTAATAGACTATTAATAATAATAAAAATAAAGAAGAGTGATACTGTGCCCTAACAAACACAATATGCTAAAGGCTTTCTAAGAAGTCAAGAAGGATGAACCCTTTGAAACTCTTTTTCTCTCTCTCTCCCCTGATGTGAAACTTCATTGTTGGACTTTGAGAGTAATAAATCAAAGCAGCTGAAAGAAGAGAATCATGATTTCTTTTGCCCGTGTGTAGCTGACCCAATCTGCCTTTGATAAGGCAGTGCCCTTCCACTTTATCCACTACCCTACTAATTATCCTTCACTTTCATGAGCACTAAAATCCACTCACACATTAGAATAAAAAAAGAAACAGGGCTGTGATTAGTTGTGTACAGATAAGAAGCAGCCCACAGTGTTAGCTGGGTAATAACATTTTCTAAGACTCCTTTTTTTTTTCCCTGGAATTCATTTCCTCTCACTTGCATCCATTGCAGTAAAAAGTACTTACAGTTTGTAACACAAAAGATAACTCTTCAATGCAAAGCTTTAGTGTGTGTCTTTAAAAGATTTACTCCTTTATCAAGTATTAATTTAAGAAAGGGTGCCTTGTAGGTAAGGCAGCAACATCAGTCGTAGTCTTCAGGGCAGCAGATTTATTAATTTAATAGGTTTATCCATTTTACAGCTTGGATAATCATATTTCACTAAACTGGTACACAAGGAGCCCTCAGCCCATCTGACAGCTTTATTCTTGTGTAAGTTAACAAGCACATTTTGTACTCATGACCTTGTGAATTGTGCAAGTGCGAGGAGCTGGAGAGGAATGACAGACCAAATCCAAGGAACGTGTCAGCATCTCAGTATTCCTGAAGGAGATTTATAAAGGGAACGGTGAGGAACTTCAGCTGAAGAGAGAACTTAAACATTTGTTAATTTATTTGGTTTAAGAAAATATGCAGAATTTTAAAAAATAAAAAGTTACTGGAATGTTAATTTAAAAAATAAGGACCTAATATGTTTATCAAAGACATCGATTTAACAGTAGAATTGTTCCCCTGACTGTAGAGAAGTTGTTCTTGAGCTGGAACTACTGGCAAAGAGTTGGGCTGGGTTTGTCTAAGGTAAATTCCTTTGGTACATGCTCATGATTACTCCTCGTGTTTCTCAGTGCTTGCTGTGGCCACTAAATTCCCTCTATAAGTGTCTAAAATTCTTGAAACTGGCTGGAAATTCAGAGATTAAGGCAAGAATGGAGCCAAGATTTTAAAAACACCTCGATAAAAACCATTTTATGGTTAAAACCCACAGGAATATGTGTGGCTTGAAAGCATTTCTTGTTTGTTGTATAGGAAAGGCAGAAAGCATGCACTTCGTTACTGCTTGGCATTTCTTTTCCTATTGAACTGTTGGGAGAAAAAGAAAATATTTCCCTATTTGTTTAAAAGCTTCACTCAAAACGGCACTTTGTAAAAACCATGTTTCAGTGTCTTGATGAAAAGATGACTTATTCAGGAAGAAGATATTTCCTGTGCAAAATAACATTCAACTGAAAATTAACTTGTGTCAGAAAATTTAACACAAAAGTTGGGGCTAATCCTACTCTGTCCTTTTAATAAAAGCAAAAAGCTGAGCTACTTACACTGTACTAACTGCAAGCTCTTCAAATAAAAGAGCAAATACCTGGGACCTCATCACGAAATGGTCCATTTGGCAGCAGGGAAAGAACTGAAAGAATTGTAGACCTCAGGGATTTATTTTCATTTATATTCAAACTCCTTTACACATTCTTGACACATAAAGAGGGGTATTTTGTGCAAATCAGAATCAGGCCACGGAGACAGAAATTTCAAAAGCTTTGAGTATTAGCTGAACATGACAGGGCAGTGCTGAGCTGCAGTGTGCCCTTAATTTATTCTCCTCTCTACCCCTCACTTGCATTTCACTCATTTTTGACACGAGGTGATGATTTTTCAGCTCCTCTTCGCAGGTGTCAAGGTCTGTCTGTCCGAGTTGAATGCAGACAAAAGTCAAACACTTGCTCTGAAAGTTTAGGAAACTTCATGTCCTCTTCCAGTCACTTGCACCTTCTGGTTAGTACACAGCAATAGTGTTTGGGTTTAAAGTGTTGCATGAGGATATTTATGTTTGCCAGAGAATTCCTTTTAAAAGGAAATGTTATTAATCATGTTGCATTTTGAGCTGCTGTATTTACAGCAATGCCTGAACTTTCACCATAAAGTACACAAACAAGTGTCACACAGGGAAAACATTTCTCTTGTTGCTAAAAATTTAGTGCTGCTGGCTGCTGTGCACTAGAAAGGAAAAAAAAAAAAAAAGATATTGTATGAGCCTTCTGTTTGGCCCTTTTTTAATTTGCAGGGCCTGAAAATCTAATTGTGTGCTGCCTTTAGCCGTGTTCCCTACAGGTCTGGCAGGACTGCTCTTGGAGATTTTTTTTGGTGGGGTTTTTTTGGGGTCTTGAGTTTATTCTCCCATCTGGAAGACTGCGAATTGAGGTGACTTTCCCAAGGCATTGTCATGGAATTGAAACACCCATTTAATTTCTGACTGTCTGGGGGACACGAAGAAGGTGGCCAGGTGTGCTCGAGGATGCCAGACCCAATCTTGCCTAAAAATGGCAAAAAAGGAACCTCTTGTTAGAGGTGACACCGTGGTCCCAGCAGGCTCTGGAGCTTTTGATCATTCCCTTTTCCTCCAAACCAGAGCCTGTTGTTCACAGAACCTGCTCAACCTCGGGGATGTGTTTTAGTTGGCTGTGGATGCGTTACCGGTTGGGATCCCTAATTATTATCAATTTGCAGATTGCCTGGGATGTCTTATTAAAATTCGTGCGGAATGATTGATCATAATCAAAAAATTAATCACCAATCAGCCCTGGCAATTAACATCAGCAAGTCTATTTGCATATATCTGGTAATTTATGCTGCTGCTGGAAGAAGAGACTTTTCTTGAATGTTATTGATTAGGGGAGAAGAGCCAGATGCTTCCTTCACTGGGACATGAGCCTTTATTAGATAGGGCTGATAATGTGTAAGGAACTGAAGTCTGCTGTGACATGGGCACCTCAAGTGTCTGAAAGGAATTTCCTACATATTAAAAATGGTATATTTTCCTTAAAAAAAGCTTTGACTTTTGGCTCCTGTTTACTGTAGGTGCTTTAAATCCATTAGGATAAAAACAAGTCATAATATCAGCCCAGGCAGTGAGATTTTCATTGCAAGAAGTCACTTAATAGATGTTGTTATTTACTGTTATGAATAAGGAATTTGCAGGCTTGCAATTAATTTGATGAATTGTGGTATTTAAGCTATGAAGAACTGCATAACAAAGTCTTAGTAGTGGTTGACAATAGTCTGCACTGTTCAGTCAGTGGATTTTTTAAATGAATTTTTAATCTTTCTGCTTTTTTTTTACTTTTTAAATTGATATTTTTATTAATGTATTTGAGGTTTATTATCCAGTCATCAACACAGACTTTTTTTTCAAATTTGCTTGAAATTGCTTCTGGGATAAAACATCTCTTTGAGATGTTATGAGTCTGGTCACAGTTTCTGGTATTTATAATCTTTTTTGCACTGCAACCTTTGGTTTTGCTTCAACACCTTTCTGTGTCTCTCGTACCTGGTGCTGTAACTGCAGCTACATGAAAATGCACAGTCTGCTATCATGAATTCAGATTAGTTTCTCATTTATAACTGCTTAAATATTAAGAACAAATTAATTTAAGCCAATAGGCAAAGTGATAACAATTTATCCTCTGGCCGTGTCGGCCCTACTCGTGATAACAGAATTAAATCTATTCCAATAACCAAAGAGGGTCAACAATTTAAGTGACAAAATTATATTGAAAAGAAAGGCCAGCAAAACCAGGATTTTTCTCTCTAGTGTCTGAAATTATAAGGTAGAACAATGCAAAAAAAGTTTAATTTAAAAATTTGCATTCCTTTGATATTAATTCTTAGTTGTAGCTTTGTTGTAAGCTAAAAATATTTGTATTTCCTTGAGTATTTTAAAAGAACCTCTTGTATTGAAACTCTAAAACTCTGTGCTGATTTTAAAACTAAAAAGTGCTCTCTAAAATACATGAGTAAAGAATAGGAAGCTCTATTCCTAACATAGCCAGATTGGTTTGTTCCCTGATGTCAGCTCTGTGCTTATCTCAGTCTTTCTTGAACAAAGATATTTTTTTCTTATTTATCTGTCTGTATACATTAATCTGTTTTACAAGCTTTGAATGCCTGCATCCTTAATGCCATTAATATATTTCTCTGGGTGCCTTGACTTAATTTTTCTCCCACTATTGAATCCTGAGGTTGATTTGAAATGGGAACAAATCAGACTCCAGCTCTGACTCAGTAATCAGACTCACAGTTGCTCCTTTTCCTTTTGGTGAGCATTAAGTGATCTGAGAGGAGCCTCCTCAAACCCCACCTGTACCCTGAGACCTCGCATTAACCATTATCACATCTGGGTTTTTTGCTGAAGTTAGCTGGTAACCTTGAGATCCGGTCACTGCAAAAGTTCAGGGGTTAATTGAAATCAGAGAGGCATAACCCATTCAATTGTCCCGTTAATTACGCCCAGCTCCTGCCTCCCTCCCCGGCCGCAGGGGACAGCTGCCACCAGCCTCCTGTCACCCAGCTGGATGGCTGGGAGAGCTGGGACACCCGAGGGACTGCAGGCCGTGAAAAATGCCTGCAGGAGGGGAAAGAGGCATGTGCAGGAGGGGAGGGAGCTGGTGACATCCCCGTGCATCACCGGTGTGCGCTGGGAGCTGGTGATGCTCTGGGATTTACGGCAGGTGTGCTTCGCTCGGTGCAGAGCTTTGGCTGGGGAGAATGGGGAGGTGTTGGTTGGGATCCTGGGAGATTGGCAGGGATTTCTGGCACTGGTTTGCCAAGGATGGTCTTTATGCTGTCTTGTATTGCATTGGATGAGTTATATTTTGTGGTTCAAATATATCCATTTCCTTCTTCTCTCGCCAGATTGATACAAACAGTGGAATTTTGTAACTATTAGTTATCAAATGTTGTGATGGTAACTTTCTCCAGGGTTTCTGCAGTCAGCAGTTACACACTGTTTACCCTACAGCAACCAGAGAAGCACGGCAGGTTTCAGAACTGAAGGGACATTAAAATGTTAAATTAGATCTGAATCTTGTAAATCTATACTGACCTTGGTGAGGGGAGTGGGAAATCATTGCCTTCCATGGGAGCTGACTTTGGTATGGACAAAGAGAAGTCTTCCCACTTGGGGTAGTTTTGATGTTTTGAGCACAGGGATGGAAAATCACTTTGAGTCAGATTACTTAGAGATGGGTGGGCTATGAGTGTCCTAAAAGCTGCGGCACTCAAATAAAGAATCTAGAAATCTCACCTTCCATGTTTGTCCAAATTTACCTGATCTAAACCCCGATTTTAATGAACATTAAGCATAGGCCTGAAAGATCCTTGCCTCCCTTCTCACAGCTGCCTTTCCCAGCCAAAGCCCAGCTCTCCAGAGTGTCCCAGCAGAGTCCCTGCTCTGTGCCCAGCCCCTGCTGTTGTGTGTCTGTGCAAATGTCAGGGCTCTGTCCCTGGGGAAACACAGTCTGGAGTCAGGACCCTGCACAAACCCAAGACAAACCCACCCCTTGTCTTTATTCCCTGATTTTAATCTCAATTTTTTAAAATCCGGGTTCAAGTGACTGTTCTCAATGCTTGGGGGTGGCTGTGTGAGTATTACAGCCTCAAATGAGGGCCATGTTCCAATCACAGTGAAGTTTATAAATCACCCAAACGGTTCTTAGGAGTAGTTCTCCAATGTCTTGTTACTCAGCCCCCAGAAATAACAATGTAACAGTGCAGGTAGAAATTTCTCTTTTTTTGTTTTTTCTTTTTTTTTTTTTTTTTTTCTGAAAACACACTAAAATGAAACATCTTTATATCTTCTTTCAAAAAAGGCAAAAGCAAATCCCAAACTGTTGAAATCTTGTTAATGAAAACTGAAAATTTTTGAATTTCACAGCCCTTATTTCTTTAAAAAAAAGCCTAAAAACTCTCTTGTTTTTATAACCACCAGCAGCATTTTCTGGTTGTTTCTTTAACAAAAAAAATTTTTAAAAAAATCAAATTTACCTGGTTCTGTTTGATTTTAACGCACAAATATTACTTTGAAATGTGACTTAGCTTCTGACAAGGAAATAAAAATTATCATTTCTATTCTGTATACACTTAGTGCTAATACTTCATAAAAGCTTCTCCTCTGATGGGGTGACAACATATATAGACTATACACAACCATGAAAGGTTTTTTTCTCTGTAATTTATGTGCCCCAGCCACATACTGAGCCCATACACTGCAGAGGAGGAGAAGGTAAATCAATCAAGGGTGATTTCCAGTGAACAGCCATATCACATCTACCACCCATTTGCTCTTGGCTGGCTGAGAAATGAAGCAATTTAAACCTATTGGGTCACACTGAAATGGGGGCCAAAATCTTATCAATGTGCCTCACACAACAGAGCCTCATTTCATCTTCATTTCCAGAGGTCCACAGTCCATCAGTGTCCCTGGCACTGCAGCCAGCTCCTGGCTGCTCAGCTGATGACAGAGGTGGAAAAAAACCTCTTTGGTACGAAAGGGGAGGCTCTAGACTGGAGTTCCTTTGATCTACAGGAAAAAATACGGAGGAAAACACAATTAGTGTTTAGTCAGAATGCAGATATGAAGATAAGCCTGGGAAACCTAGTGTTGGGGTGGAATATGAGATGGGAAAATAAATGTTCTCCATTCACTTGCTTAATGTTTCATATAATCTTGGAAGTGTTCCACTGCCTGACCCTCATGTTTTCCGATTATTTCCACATCTGTCTCCAAGCCGTACCCTCCTCAAATGGACCAAGCAGCTAGTTTCTTAGTTAAAATAATAATAATAAAGTGTAAGAGCACCCCAAGCGTGCTGAAGCTCCCCACAGCTCCTGCTCTGCGCAGAGGAGAGCACCTGGAAAGGCTCAGAGCCTGTCCCAAGCCCGCAGGCAGGAGAAACACACGGCATGCGTTCGCCGCTGGGTTTTCCTGTTCCTTGTTGCTTCATATTAAAAATGAAATTCCATATGGGCTTTTCCGTGGTTGCTTGGAAATTGGATGTCTGACACCCCGGAGGGGCGTATTGGAATGCTGCACCTGATTGCTTTTCTCCCTTCTCCCCCACAGGAGGAGTCAAAGGTTATGGTCCAGAGGAGAAGGAGTTTGTTGGCAGCAGGTTCTCCTCAAGCTGAGAGGAAGCTTCTTCCCTTTAACAGCGTGGGTAGGTTGTGTGTGGATGTAAATGAATTTAGGAATCTGATCCGAAATAAACTGACGTGAACAAGAAATTTGAGGCTGACCCCAAAATAAATTGTTCTCATCCTAAACATTGGCAAGAGGAGTAAAACAAGGCAAGCAGAAATAAAGAGGCAGTTCAGAGCTAGGCACAAATCTTCATCCAAATCTCTTGTTTTTTAACTTGCTTAAGGGAGCAAAAAAGGCCTTCTCTGAACTATAACCCTTCTAATCAGCTTTTTGAAAATTTCAGTAATAAGAATAGTTTTAGTGTCTTTTGCCATGTTGTTCTCTCCAGTGTGGGGTTACCCTTCTCCCAAGGCACCTGGGCTTGTCTGTGCCAGGGTCACACAGGATGGTTCATAGCAAAATCCCTCACCTGAATCTTCCAAAACACCTTGCAGTGCCCTGGGATGCTCAGCCTTGCCATGCCTGCAGGGATGTCAGCACAGAAATGGGCAGGGAGACCCAATGCCAGCATCTGCTATTGAACCTGGGCTGCTGAAGGATGGCTCTGCACGTTATTTCAATAAATCTTCTCTCTCCTATTTAGTCAGGGAAATCTGTCCTTGTACCCAGGTGTTGTTATGTGAGACAATGACAAGCAGTTAACAGCAGTGTTTTCAATTCCAAATATTTAGAAATCATGAATCAGTTTTCCAAATCGTAGAAATAATGAAATAGGTTTTTTAAAACGATGTTTCAGGTTATGTCTAATTTCTGCCTTTTGAACCCTTTTGGGTGCAGTGGTTTACTTGTGAAGTACTTCAACAAAAATACATGGGTTTGAAGCTTGCTTTTAAAAATGACATTCAGCTTCTGACATATTCCTGTCTTCTAGATCTGAGCTTTAACAGCAAGACCAAACATTCTTGGTATATTTATATGTGCTAATAAATGCAAACTCCTTGCCAAGACCATATCCCCCACAATATGCAGAGAGCATCAGAAGTGAAAAGTAAATTAAATCTGTGACTGTTTCCTAGTTCTGTACTAGAGGTTGCACAAATTTAAAGCAAGTGTGGGTTACAGCCAAATTTTGTTGCATGGGTTTCATTTACAGTAACACTGCTGCTGTCAGCTAGCCAGTAACCTCTATTCTAGCCATCAAACATCGTCATTAAATGTTCAAGAGAGGTAAGAAATAATTAATATAATAATATTTTTAAATTGTCTTCTGCTTTTCTGTAGGGTTTGCCTTACAATTTTCCCTCTAAGTTTTGTTTTCATCATTTATTTGAATGGTGACAGCTAAAACTTTGAAAATGAAAGTTGAGATTCATAACAATCATCTAATGGCTGAGGCCAAGGTGGTAATGAAAGCATCAGTCATCTTGAGACCTGTGATATATTCACAGGAATTAAGAAAATCACTTGAGCTGGCAGTGGAGGAGAGGTTGTCTTGTCATCAGGTTGCTCTGCCTGTATGTGATTTTATTTTAAGACTGTTGCTGCATTCTCAGGGTGTTTAAAGACTGATAGACTTTATATAGATTTTCTTTTCAAGTGTGCTCTTTGCAATATATGGACACGGTGGTTTGCAAGCAGACAGGTCCAATCCATCTCTACCTTGATGTAATTAAAACATGAACAGTTCTTCATCTTGGAGCTGATTCTCACCTGGCCAAAGGATTCCCCCCTGCCTGTCCTGTGCTGCACCCTGTGACATCTGTGACATCTGTGACATCTGTGTCCCCCTGCCCAGCCCTTGTGTGCAGACAGGGTTCACTGTCAGTGCAGCAGATTTCTCTGCCTCTGGTGATGGCAAAAATTACATTGATTTCAGCTGTAGTTGTTTAACTTTACAGAAGACTTCACTACTTTTTCCATATATGAACTCCACGGAGTTTGATGGAGCTTGCCTGCTCTAAGGAGCTGTGCCAGTGTTTTTAGGAGGTTGTTTGTTTTTTTAAATAGTATATTCCAATTGTTACCCTTAATTGATATAATATTGCAAAAATCTGTGTAAGCAAAAAGCTTTTTGGAAGTCTCCGTATGTGGAATATTCCAGCCCTTGTATTGTTCTGGTACCCAAAGTACATGGAGAAAATAAGCAATAAAATACCGGATGCATTTCCTCAGAAATGTAATTACTATCCAGGTGCAGTCCCCACCTTTCATAGTCAAAGATTTCCATCATTTTAGTAGTGTTCTTCTAAGTTATAGCATCAGCATCTCCTGACCTGAGCTGTCAGCCAGTGCACTGCACACATGGTACTGGGGAAAAAGAGAGGCTTCACCTCTCACTTCTCTTTTATCCCTGGCTTTTTGTCCTGAGAATGGGAGCTGAGATGCCCACTGGAGCCCACCTGGGCAGTGACTTTATGGGGGGGGAACTGTACTGACCTTCATTTGGTCTTCACAGAAAGCCAAGCAGGAACATTTTTCCCCCTCCTCTTTTCCTTACAAAGAAGCAGACCAATAAAATAATATTAATAATAATAAAGGCATAACCAGTCTCCCCTCCCATTCCGACATGTTGAGTGCCAAAATTCAGATCAAGTCTGTAAGGCAAGGTGAGAATGCAGTGAAAACAGGAGCTTTATTTCAAGGGCAGAGCTGTGAAGTTTTTAACTCTCTCGGTGCTGCCGGATGTGTCCCTTCACACCACACACAGCTGCTGAAGGCTTCCAGGGACTGTGGGTGGTGGGTGAGGAAAGGGAAAGAGGTAGTTCAGCTATGCACACTATTTCCCATAAGAAATAAAGCAATAGAGTCTCACCTCACTGCCTGTTTTTCCACATGTATTGAGACGGGAATGTATTTATATAATCCTATTAAAAGGGAACACTCAGCAGCAAACTTGGTCTTTAAATAGCTACTGTTCTGCATGCTCCCGTCTCCAAACTCCTCAATTTCAACTCACACCCACTTACATTCTTTTGACATATTCCTCAGGTTTGGGTTTTTTTGTGACTTTGGGGTCAAATCCAAAACTTATTGAAAGCAGTGGAAAGACACTCAGTGAATTCAGTGGAATTTGGATAATACTCTTAGAGCTCCGATACCATGGTGATAAATGCAATAAATTACATAGACAAAAGTGGCCCATTTGGGGCTCGTTCTGCTTCTACAGAAACAAATTAAACTGTTGCTGTTGACTGCCACAGGAATTGGTTCTGCCCCTTCCTTGGTGGCATTTAACCAGCTCTCGAAACAGATGGCAAACGATGGGAATATCTTCATCTCTCCCGTTTACAGGATGGAATAAACTGAGACACAGAGCCACAACTAAACCTGGGAGTCAGGCAGTGCAAAAGAGCTGGAATTAGACCCAGATACCAGTCCCTGGACCACCCAGTGGAAAAAGAGTCTATTAGCTGCTAGCACAGACTCTCTGGGTGCTCCCAGATCCCAGCGGTGCCAGCAGGAGTGGAGAGGGCAACCAACGCTGTCCTGTAAATCGCTGGGTGTTAATGAACTGCACAGCCCTGCAGAAGCCGTTTGTTTTTACCACCAAGATGCATTATTTCATCCTTCCCCCACCTCAGTGTTCATATTTTCCCTTTGACTCCTGTTATTTTGGTTCCATTTAGCAAGTACATTCTTGGGTTTTTTCCCCTGTGTCCCTCCAGCCACCTTAGTTTGCCTTTTTTTTTTTCGTTCTTTCCCTTAAAATCTTTTTTTTCCTCATTCAGTGCACTAAGTGGATTTACAACCCATTTAGGCAGCATACAGTGGCATTGCTTTTGCAGTTCAGAGGCAGAAGGGCCATAAAAAGATTTACAGTTACAGCAAGAGTCTGTTGCATGGAAGTTCGAGATCCAAATTAGACAAAGGGAGCGGGGCTGTGTGAGTGGCCAGTAAAAGAAGCTTGGAAACAAAAACAAATGAAACTGCTGTTAGAGGAGGAGATTGGGGTGGGGGCAGAGAAGGAGGAGGAAAAGTTGCCTGTTAACTTCACGTTACTATTGCAACAGCTCTGTTAATTCTGTTATATAAAGCCCTTTTTCCTCCTTTTTTCCTCTCTCGATGTTGTTGTTGGACAGATTTCCTTTGCAAACACAAATCTCAAACTGGAGAGCAGCAGCTTCACACAGTAGTTGAGATTCCAAGGCAGATATTCCCAGGATGTTGGCAGCTGTTTTTGCTGCTGCTGGGACTCCAGGATACAAACACCAGAGAATAAGCCAAGTGGCTGCTGGAATAGGACTGTTCAGAGTGGAGGCCTTCAGGTTGCATTGCATGAGGATAGTCAGAATTTAGTAGAAGCTGGAGACGGAAATGGATTTGATCCTCTCCCACACTAGATTTTTCCTGCTGATTTCAAAAGCAACAGAAGACCAGGCTTGCCCAGATCCATAACAAGCTGAGGTAAAAGGGAGATTTTTGACACTAAAGGAACAGGTGTGGGCTGTGCTGATACAGCTACAGGGCTTGGCACTGCTTGGAATGCTGCTGGAGCCAGCACAGGTAGACTGCACTTGCCCACAGAGATCCTCTCAGCTGGAGTTCTTGACATTGTTTTGTTCCTTAGACCTTGTTTTTTGGTGTCTTGCCTATTCTTTACTCACTGTGGGCTCATAGGTCTCCAGTAAATTTAGTGTTACTGGTGATGGAGAGTTCACTGGGATCCTCTGGATGAGAAAATTCCCCTTAATGATAGACCTTTAATCCATGTTCTTTGCTCCCACACATTCTCACATGGATGTTAACACTCAAGTTTCTGGATTTCTATGAGAGGAGAAAAGAAATCAAAATGCTTTCACTAAACCCTTCTAGATCTAGCTCTTCCTCCTTCAGAAGGAAAATCTAGTAAGAATGGCCATATTTTAGAGGGTCTGGCCAGTGTTTATCTTTCCAGAGGAAGAGGCAGTAAGAGAGAAGTTTCAGCCTAAACCAGAAACAAGACATCACCCAGACCCCCATTAAAATCCAACATCTAGCTGGTGATTGCCAGCTGGACATCTCTTCCCCCTCTTCCCCTGCATCAATCCCTGAGTGCAGTCAGACCTCTCAGGGCTGCACCTCAGGTTCTGTTTCCAGCAGGTTCCCAGTGCTGTGCCCAGCATCCCTGTGAGCTCCTGCTCCCCTGGTGCTCCGTGTGCCCCACAAACCACAGCTGGCTGGGCACGCTGATGGATTTTGGTGGCTCCCTCTGGAGATTTTCAACACGACACCGAGCCGTTCCCAATTCTGCTGCGTCAGGGCTGTTCCTCTCTCTCTCCTCCTTTTTCAATCTCGCTCGCGCTCGCTTCTGTCTCATTCCCTTTTTTCTTCTTCAGTGAGAAGGGCCTTGAACTTCTGGCAGAGGCTTGACATATGAGAGGAAGCACTGAAAAGGAGAAAAGACTGTGTTTTATGAGTGATGGTTAAAATGTATTCTTGAAGTACAATTTTTTTTTGAGTTGAGTGTAGTCGGGTGGACAATGCAGCAATTTCCATGAAAAATTCTTAGAGTAGTAAAAGGTTTCATTTTTCTGGGGAAAAAAAAATTTAAAATTAATATAGTCTTTTTACAGACTTACCATTTCTGTATTTCTTGTTGATTTTTCCTATTCCCTCTTTTTATTATTTTCATTTTTCTTTTATATTTATACAAGACATATAACTCCCAGTTATAAAGTTTAAAGAAAAACTCAACCAGTAAACTAGTAACTTTCTGACTTCATTTTGATTCTATAAATTTTAAAACCAAATCAGTATTTGCAGTTTGAACCAAGCTGGCAAAAACATGAAAACCATTATGGATCTATTTTGAAAAATCCTACTGTTCTTTATAGAAATGGGTATATATTTCTAGGGGAAAGTGGGTAGAGCAACCTTCTTTTTTTATAAGAAAATAGGGATTTGAAAGCTACATTTTAATGGCCATCAATGTCACGGGTCAAAACATCCGGGATCCAGCACCGGCTGGGTCTGACATCATCAGAAAAGGTAAATTAATTTTTTCCCCTGTTGAAATTGTTTTGACTCCTTCCCTTTCTGTTTTACCTCCCTGTCATCATCTGTTTTAGAGCGGACAAAGGACCACACAAGGGGCTTGGTCGCCCTCCCCACACCCACCTGTGCCCCTGACACAGATCCTCACAGGATGATGATGGCAAGGAACACAGAAAGCACTTGTGGGGAGCAGGAGGTGCTGCCGTTCCCTGCAGCCCTCACACACACAACCCCAGGGCAAATCCCACATCCCCAGCACAGCCCAAGTCAGCTGAGTACCAGAAACTGCTCTTACTTACCCAAGGAGGGCCCCCACACATCCCCTCTGAGCTGTTTTGGGCTCTGAGAGTGCAATGTGCTCTGTAAACAAGGAACCTGTGTTTTTTTAACTGGGTCTACGAGGCGAGTCCTACCTCAGGCACGGGACGTGGGGAGGAAGTGGTGGGACCAGGAGCAGGAGGGGAGACAGCAGCAGCCTCAGACCCAGAGGGCTGCGAGGAAGCAAAATATGGATGGCTGCCAGAACAAATGCTGAGCCTTTTGGGAAACCATTCTGAGATCTCATGAAAAAGGCAGAGAAGAAAGGGGCAAAGGAAGGCGCTGGTGATGCCAGGACTCCAGGAGAGCCCTTGGCCATGGGCAGGTAGCTCCAATCCGTGTGACCAGGTGGTGCATTCCCGTCCTGCTCTGTTATCCCAGCTTTGATGAGGTTGTCTGTGGGCACTGAGGCAGGAGCCTCTGGACTTCTGTAGTCCGGGAGCATGAAGTGTTGCAAAAGTGAATGGAATTTAAAAAAAAAAAAGGGAAAAAAAGAGCTTGAAAATAGCAGCAACTCTGTAAGTCTCTGTATGTGGTCTACCTTTTGGGGCTGGAATGAGTATCCTCAAAGGCACTTATGTGGCTGAAAGTCTGTGAGGCCTCGTCAAAGCAGAATGTTGTGTTAGAGAGAGCAACATCTGGGGATATTCCTGGATGTGTTTTCTCCCAGGTTGATCTCCTTGAGTTTACGGCTCTCTGGCTTCTTAATTAAATTTTATTTTGGGGGTTTAAATCATCATGAAGGCTCATGGTGAGAAAAAACCATTCACCTCATCTTCTCCTTACTCAAAATTTATTCAAACAAAGCTTGTATTTTCAAGCCTTGACTTCTCTAGAAATTTAATGTAATGTCTCCTTTTTATTTCACAAGTGACTACATTCAAAGTGGTTTTGAAACCTGAAGTTTCAAAGCCTGCAGGCGGCACCCAAGAGCATGGAATATGACTTCTCCAAGCTTTCTGTGTCCCTTGGCCAGATCCTGATCCCTGTCACCTTCCAAAGCTTTGCTGGGTGGCAGAGACAAGGATCTGATCCTGCATTTTAGTAAAATGAGGCTTCACTGGTTTACAGCTGAAAAAAAATTAAAATCTGCCACAGTTCCTTCCTTCTCAGGGCCGATGACTTGATTTTGTTGTTCAGTGGTCCATGGAAGGCTTTTTGGGTGCTGGCTTTTGGAGCTATGGTAAATATGGGAGTGCCCATAATGAGCTGGGGAGCTGCAGAGCCTCACCCCATTGACAGGAGCAGAAATGACTCACAAACACACCAAAGCAAAATGGGCAGCTACAGGCACACAAGAGTGGTACAGTAAATAGGATATCCTGCCAAAACACCGTCTAAGTGGCCATTAATGGACATCTGAGTTTTGCTAAATAATTAATGTGTCTGTTGTGTTTTTGTCTTATAGATCTTTCAAGGAATTTAGTTTCTGTTCCTTTGCATTTAGTTTCTCTTCCCTGAAACGTTGCTTTTGAGCCTATCTTCTCAAGCATTTATAGACATGGTCTGTAAGGCAGATTTCTAAGAGCAGTTCCTGTCTCTTATGGTCAAAAAGCATTTAGCCCCAGGTGTGTGGGGAGGCAGATAGATCTCTTTGTTCTCCTGGTGTAGTTTGGAAGCTGAGGTGTAACCAGCTGAAGTGAGATTGCCAAAGGCAAGATATAGGTCTCTATAATAGGCAAGAACAAGTCTTGTCCTTTTACTAACACAAAGAAAAACATTAATGGAGCTCTAAAATCTACTAAAATGAGCTGTCTGAATCCTAGGCCTTCAGGGGTTCTAAATAATATTCTTTTGTCCATCTCTACCACTAAAAATGTGTCTATTCTATTGTTGTCTGGACCAAAAAGTGAGTTGTACTGGCTTTGCAATCTCACTTTGCTGACTCCCACAATGCAGAAATACCACAGAACTACAGAAAGGTTTGGGGTGGAAGGGACCTTAAAAATTATCTCATTCCACCCCTGCCATGGGCAGGACACCTTCCACTGTCCCAGGTTGCTCCAAACCCTGTCCAGCCTGGCCTTGGACACTTCCAGAGATCCAGGGGCAGCCACAGCTTCTCTGGGCACCCTGTGCCAGGACGGCAGCACCCTCACAGGGAACAATTTCCTCAAGATAGCTAATCTAAACCTATCCTCTTTTGGTCAAAAAATTATTCCCATTTGTCCTGTCACTACAAATATCATATAAACTACAATGTCATATAAATATTTGGGGGAAGAAATACTGGTAAGCACTAGTCCCTTCTGACTTTTTATGTCCTTATTCAGATTTTCCTTTGTCTTTGTGGTTGGGCTGGCTCCCCCAAATGGCTGGAATAGGCTTTGTTTCTTGTTTATCACACCACCTGAATATCTGGGGACTTTTTCCACCTTCATCTCAAATCCTGGCTGTTGGTGTGAGGAGGATGATGACTGTAACACGGCAACTCACCCTTTTTATCACCAGCTATTTTCCCTGAGTACCAACTGACAATTTGGCTTCAGCCTGTAGCTCCTGAAGGGACAAAAACCAGTATAATCATAGCATCAGTGGCTGGTTCAGACATAACCCAGTGCTGGGGGAATCAGCAGGGCTGAGGTTTTGGGGGGATGTTCACCAACATCTGCTGCAGATGTGGGTGTGGATCCGGGGAGGTTGAGGGCAATTGTTGAGCATTGAACACACCACTCCTGAAAGGTGGACATGACACTGAGTGCTCTTCTCTGCTCTTAAAAATAGCAGGTAAGTCACAAATGATGTGACTTAGCTCCAAACGATGGTCAATTCCCTGAAACAACCCAAACCTTTCACCATATCCGCTTAGGACAAGGTGTTCTTCCTCTTCTGAAGCACAAAGGAAGGAAATGTATCTTCAGGAAATGTTTATTTTACCCATGGATTGTCTCAAGCAAGGTTTGACAATACCCGGAAAAAAAAAAGTCCCCATAAAATTAATATAAAAATAGGTGGGGTTATTGACAAAATGCATGATTTTTATGGGCTGGAGAGAAGAAAATGTGCTGTAATGCTCTGTGCCAGCAGCTAAAGTGCAGCCTGGCGACTGTGGTGCAGCTGATGTGTGACCCATGGACCCTCCCGACAGCAGGCCAGGTGAGTCAGGGGGCAGGTCCCTGTCCTTGTCCTCCCAGCCGTTTGCAAAGCTTAACACAGCCACTCAAAAAGAGAACCAGTGAGATACTTGACAATAATAAATATTTACACGTTGGAAGGAAAGCTGCTTCTTAACACTTAACCCTGAGGGGTAATTTAACCTGCCAAATCTATAGGAAGCCTCTTTCTTTCTTCAGACCCCAGGAGATATGTTAGGCAAATTTCTTCTGAATAAAGAGGCTCAAATCTCCCTCCTTTTTATTCCACTTTTCTTCTTCCTAGCCATGGAGAGCTTAGTGGAAATCTTGAAGGCAGCTGGTCTCTGGAAAAGAACCCTGTGAGATTTAATGCCTTGACTTAGAATGAAGGAGTAAAAAAGAAAATAAAAGAAATATTCAGTTTAGTTCCCTACAACAGAGATCTGCCCAGTGTCCTCCTCCCAGCCTTCCACAGAGACATCCCCTCGGTCCTGCCTCATCCCAGGCTGGCATATCCTGCAATCCTCCGCAGACCTGTGACCTCCTGCTCCTCCAGGCTGGCTCCAGCGAGCCACGCCGGGGCTGAGCTGCCTGAAATAGGCATGGAGAGAGGCTTCCACAGAAACCTCTAAATGGGTTTAATGTCTCCCCGCCGCAGGATTCCCGGAATTAATTTGTGTCTGGCTTTTGAAATCAGGGACGTTGTGTTGAAGAAGATGGATGCTCCTAAGCAGCATTGGAAAGAATGAAGGGCTGACAGGGGTGGTTTATGCAGCGAGCCTGGCCATGGATGCAGAGTAGTAAATGCGGTTGGTTGATTGAGATCAGATTTTTTTTTTTTATTTTTTCCAGTGGCGACGCCCACGTAGTTTATTTATTTATTTTCCCCTTTCACTCCGAGGCACCTACCACCAACACTGTATTTTATAAATCCCTGTGATTATAAATCTAGAAGGATGTCATTCTCGGTTTCCTCAGAGGCCAGGAGTCTATACCCACAGGAGACGGATGGGAGAAGCAGCCAGCAAACCTTCTATATTATTGCAGAGAATTGCAGGAACTGGTTTTGGTTTACACCGCATGGGGAACGCAGAGTCGGCACAGAGCATCTCCATTTACTGCTTCCTCTGCGAGCAGCCAAGGCAGGATTGCTGACACTCCCTCCACACAGTTCCCGGGCAGGGAATGATGCCCTGCAAAAGATGCAAAGCTGTGGATTTGCAACAACTCTTTCTGTTATCCTGCTTTGAGGATACAGCCTAAAAAACTTCAGAAGTGCTTCGTACAAGTGTGCAAAGCTGGTGTCAAAGTCCAGGCTAGTTCAGCTCCTTTCTCTGCTTCCACTCTGTGCCTTGTCCCAGCAGAATGGCTCCAAGAACTGTGTGGAAAAAGCATCCTCTTGCTTTGTCTTGCAGGCACCAGTGGCAGATGAGACTTTGAGTTCTTCAAGGTGTGGGTAGCAAACAGAGATTGTTGCTGCAGGATGAGTCAGGTTGTGCTGTAACGTTAGGAAGTGTTTTTTCTTCCGCAGTTTAGAAGATGTTTTTTAAAAGTAGGGGATCTAGTTTACATTTTTTTGTGAGCTACAAGGTCAGTTTTGGAGTGAGAGCTGGATTTAGCTTCAGAGTCATCTCTCAGCTTTGAAGAAAGAAAAACAACAACAGGAATGTTTGATTTTGGTGCTTTGCTTCATCTTCTTGCTGCCTTGGCCATGGGGCTGCTTGTGGTGTTGTGGGGGCAGCCCCACAAGGTCTCTGGTCCTTCCCTCCTCTTCCTATCATTCACCTCCTCCCCAGCCCTACCCGAGTCAAATATAAACTTTCTTAAAATGAACACAAGATTCATTCCACTTGACCAAGCCTGACTTCCCAGAAAATAAACAGAGAGAGCAGAGCCAGCCAGCCAGCCCCCTCTCCTGGGGCTGCCAGCCTCCAGAGAGCTGCCAGGTGACCCAGAGCAGTTCTGGGCTTTTTGGAGTGGAGAAGAGGGTAGAAAGGAGAGGGAGCCCACCTAAAGGACTTCTGGGGTCTGCTGCAAAATAGTAATGTTGCTAAGTGTCTTACTTGTCACAGTTCTGTTTTGTTTCTTGTTTCAGTCTCAGCTGGATAGCTGGACACAACTGTTTCCCTGCCCTGGACATGGACCCAAAGAAATCAGGTCAGTAGGATCTGTTAGTATTATCGACAGAAGAGGATTCTTCAAAACCCATCACTTAAAATAATCTAAACAGAGCAAAAGCCAAGTTCCTTTTATGACCATTTTTACTGTTCTCTTTTATTTTCAAAGGGCAATGGTGTAAACTAAAAAGGAGAGATTTAGGTTAGTTGTTGGGAACGAATTCTTCCCTGTGAGGGTGCTGAGGCCCTGGCACAGGGTGCCCAGAGAAGCCAAGGCTGCCTCATCCCTGGGAGTGTCCAAGGCCAGTCTGGATGGGGCTTGGAGCCACCTGATCTACAGAGTGACATCCCTGCCCATGGCAAGGGGTTGGAACTAGACAATCTTTAAGGTCCCTTCCAACCTAAACCATTCTGTAATTATTTTTATAAAAATTAAAAAAAAAAACAAAAAAACAACAACAAAAACCAAACAAAACCCCATCATCATAGAAGCTGTGTATATTCATTAAAAGAATGACTGAAAAACAAGGAAAATACTATGCTGAGCAGTTTCCCAACCCAGTTTTGCCTTGGGAGTGGATTGACTTAGTTCCTGCTCTGCAGAGGTCACTCAGTGCCACACTGATGGGGCTGTGCCAGGGCTGTGCCCTCTGCCCATGGCGCTGGACAAGTGAGTGGACCCTGGGAAGGCTTCAGTTCCTGCTCTCCAGGACAGCTCTCCCGGACTCCAGACTCCCCCTGGCCTCTGTGCCAGGTCCCATCTGCTGGGACACTCTCCTTCGGTGCCTGGCACTGCACTCAAGGCAGCGAAGCTCTGTGGTGCCGCTGCCCTAAAACCACAGGAGCAGCCATGACCTTTTGGACTTGATGTCTGTGTTTTTCTTCCTAGACTCCCAACCCTGCAGGTGTTACCCCTGGGAGCAGCTGTGTGCAGGTAATTCTCTCTGAAATAGCATGGGAAAGAAACAAGCGTAGACAAAATAATAAATACACCTGTATAGGCATCCCTTTCCTTGCAGGCAGGAGATGTTTTGGGACCTAGGTCAGAGTTATCTGATATGTCCCAGATCTCCTCTCCCAGCACTCGCCACCTTCTCTAACTGATGATGTTTATCTCTTCTTTCTTTTCAGGACAGGTATTTTTGGTCTCATCTGGTCTCACTGTTAAACACTCTCTCTTGCACTGAAAGCATGAGCTGCTGATCCTCTCTAATCCCAAAACATCCTGTGTGTGATTGAGTCTCTCGACTTTCTTCATCCTACCAGCAATACCTGAAGTTATTTAAAAAAAACCAAAACAAAACAAACAAACAAAAAAAAAGAAAAAAACCCCAAAAAAACCCCTAAACCTGCAACAACAACAACAAAAAGAAGACTAAGTAAAAGAGTCTTTACACTGCAGCAAACCTGCACATTACGGAAAAAAAAATCTTGAACTAAGCCAGCTGCAACATTCCCTCCTGAGTGCAGCAGTAGCCACGGTGCAAACTCAAACACCTACCTCTGTGGGTCTTCTGCTCTGCCTGTGTTGATATTTACAGGCAGCCTTAATGAGGACAAATATAGTTAATTAGGATTGGACAACACTTCTGCAAATTGCTTATGTGCTACTAAGGATAACATTCAAAGTTTAAAAATAAAAATCAAGGGAAAAGGTTTATTTTCATGTTAGGTTTCAATTTGCTGCTGTATTTTTTATGTCTTTACTATCTGCTGTTTTCCTCTATAAGCATTATCTATTCAAGACAGAACAGATTAAAGCTAATTGTTAGGCCCCTCTGTTTTTCCTTCTTACTGTTTTATCTCCTAAGCAACTTTATTTGGTACAAGACAAATAATCTGAATTCCTGAAGTCAGAAACAAGGAGTGGGAGTCCGGGAAACTGGCTGCTGATCTAATGCAGTTTTTGCAAGTGTGGTTGTGGTCAGAAACTCTAAATATGGCACCGTGTTACTGTACACATGGCGATTGCACTCTGTGTGTCAGGGGCTGAGTCACAGCGCCGTAGTTTACTGACAAAAACATGTTTTACTACTCCTGCTAGTGAGGAGTCAATAGAGCTGGGAGTGAAAGTGTTGAGCTCCTTGCCATGGTCACCAGCTGAATCACAGAATAGTGGAGAGCTTTGGGTTGGAAGGGATCTTACAGGCCATTTTTTCCACCCCCTGCCACGGGCAGGGGCACCTCCCACTAGACCAGGTTGCTTGCAATGGGTTTGGTGTTTTTTCACAGGTTTTGCTGGTGGTGAGAGGGGTGGAAGCAGCAGAAGGGACATGATTTGGCAAGTGGATGTTGAGATGTCGATTTGCTTGTCCAGGATGAAGGTTTGGAGGAGAGATCACTGCCTGGCATTCCCTGGGGTACTTCCTGAGGGGAGCACACTCAGGAGAGCTGTGATGCCCATGGCCGTGATTCTCCTTCTGGGAAAGTTCTGGAAGAGATTTCTTTCCAGCACCCTGCAGAACAGAAGTGTCTTTCCAAGCCTTCATGGAACAAAGTTGTCAGCCTGTGGCTCCCTCTGCCCCCACTGCAGGACAGGCTCCCTCCACCCGCAACTGGACCAGCAACTGTTTGATGTTTTTCAACTTTTGAATGAACTGGCTTGATCTGAATGTTAACAACAGAATCTATATAGTAATATAATATTTTTTTCTTGTAAGAGGAGCCCCTTTTTTATATTCTTTTTCAATAATAAGTATCCACCAAGGAGCTCAGCTGGCATTCCCATACCGTCCACATTCATCCTAACCTTTAGTATTTACTGACTCATGCAGTGTGCATTTGCAGGAGTTATTAATGGAAAGTATTAAAGAAATTTAGTTTAATATTTGGTAAATAGGAGGTGTCTTTTCTCTTTGTGCTTGAATTTGTGTTCCAAATGTCTATGTTTATGTTATTTATATTAATATATTTCATGGGCTGCTTAATAATAGTAGCAATTAAGATAATAACAATAAATACTAATAATACTGAGCTCTTCTGCTTTTCATCTAAGGAGGTCAAGACTCAAGGGTGTACCTCTAGGGCTGGTGTAATGTAGATCTGATCTCCTTCTGCTATTTCTTTTTGTGGAAAGTTAGGAATATCATGTGAAGATCAGATCACCTCTATTTTGGCCTCTGGAATGTCTCTTAGACACTATAAATGCCAGTAAGAAACAAAAAATTGGAAAGAACGCAAGCAACGGGACATTGAAAAATATAACCACAAATACTGACCTATTTGGGATTTTTTATGATTTAGTAGAATGCTATTAATACTGTAATTAAAGCTATTTTGTAGCCTGGGGACTTGAGCACCTGGCTCTTATTAGAGCTGGATCCATAGCATGTGGTGAAAAAAGCTGAGAGGACAAAAGAGGAGATGGCCCAAAGGAGAACACAAGAGGGCACAGTGGCACCTGTGGTGCACTTTTTGTTCTCTGGCTTTTTGAATTGTTGAGGGCAGGGTGAATTCAGAGCTCTGTTTACATGACATAAATAATTACGGTAACAGGGTTCATTAGTGGGAACAGTAAAAATTTAATTTTGTCAACTTGGAGTGGATTATTTGCTAGAAATTTTTTTTTTTTTTTTGGGACTCAAAGATAGATGTGATGACTGAGTCATACAAGGTCAATATGGCAATAAGCCCCACTGCAAGTTTGACAGAATTAATGTGGGCAGCCAGTAAGAATGTACTGATTGTATTAAATGAGGTACAAAATGCACATTCCAGGCAGGTGTTTCTGTACTTTCCTCATCAATTCCACTGTTCCTGTACTGTATTGTGCTGATGGAAACAAATTCTGTGATTTCAGAAACAAAGGACACTGATGCTGCTTTTCATTTTCTGCCCAAGGAGAATAAATGTTTATGCAAACCTTTTTTCGTGTTGCTGCCCAGAAATGACCCAAGTGAAGCCGAGAAGCTGAACATTAAGCAAGCTCCCCCTGGTGATGCTGCTGAAATGAGAGGTCAGTGGTGAAAACTTTCTTCTGAAAGAGTTAATGGTGTGAATAGATATTTGTAAAGAAGTACAAATAATATAATGGTGTGAATAGATATTTGTAAGCAGGACCCTATCTCAGATGTTCAGCTGAAGTTCAGAGATCACAGTTGTCCTTAGAAGTCTCAGTGGGGCAAACAGCCTCCCTGCGCCATGATCACCTGCCTGAGGGTGCTTTTGTGGAGGGAGAGCTGGGGGAATAAGTCCAGCAAAGGGTTGCAAACAGCATTTTTTGGGTTTTTTCAGTGTTTCTGATGCTCACAGGAGGTTACAGCCCGGGTCTTTACTAGGGGAATTGTGGCTGGAAGCTCTGAAGGCTGTAATCCATGACATGACATTATTTCACAATTACAAATGAACATCCACCCCTTTATTTTTTTTCCATCGAGGCCCTTGTCCTCAGGTCTCCCATATATATTATTTGTAAACACAACTTCTCCTCCCATCCAAAGCAGCCTCTGGGGGTTTCTCTCCCTCCCAGGGGTCAATCAATCCAGCATTGTACACAGAGCTGTGGAAGGAGGATGTGATACTACACTGCACGCAACAAAGTGCAGAAACAAGATCATTAACATCTTAATATCCTGCCCTGACATCTCACAAATTATTTTAGACTTCATAGCCAATGTAAACAGGTTTGTTTTCAACTCCCCTAATTGCCTGCTAATTGAGAGCAGATGCAGGCCTTAACTTTCGGCAGATAAAGAGCAGCCTCTTCTCTGGGGCTTTGCATCTATCGTGAGGTCTCTGATGCCTGCTCTGAGCTTCCCTGGTTAGTGATGCCGAGGCAGAGGGGGATTGGAACCTCTCCTCTCGCCTGAACCTCGGCGAGACAGAAGGGAAGGCAGAGCTGTGGGACTCATCAGTAACATCATCATCATTATTGTTTCATTTCGTACTCCAGCGCGCTTTCTGCCACAGCGCAGGTCTCCTTCTGGGGGGGAGTTCTCCGAATTATAGATGGGCCTCTCGTTATGATAGAAATCACTGGGTTTATGAAAAATGCATTGCTGTCATATTCCATTATCTACTTCCTCCCATGCTGCAATCCTGTAGCTTGCAAGTCATTAGGTTCTTTTTCAGAGTTCCTTTGAAATAATCCTTTCAAAAAACACTATTCATTGGGTATGACCCCGGAGAGATACTGTCTGGTACTAAAGCTCTCTTTTAGTTCTGCGAGGGAGACCTGTAACAACAAGATAAGTGCATATATATTCCAAGTAATGTCTGGAGTTTGCTGCCTCCCATTAAATGCAATAGGAGCTTGCAGTTCAAATGGTAGAATTTTGCTTTGTAAATGTAGGAGAAAATGGAGTTCAGATATATAGGTAAATTTGCATTTGGTAGTGATTTAGTGTTCCATGGTCTGTTTTAGCTCCAACTTAAATATTACATTAAAACCATCAATAAAAAAAAAAAAAAGAAAAAAACTGAAGAAACGTGTTAACTGCTGGGTTCAGAAGGAGTGGATGTGATTTTGTTCTTGCTGTCAGTGTGGCAGTGAGCTGCCTTTTACCTTCCCCTCTTCATTTAGCAAGTCAGCAGCAGCAGTTAAATGATCGCCCTCCAGTCTTTCTTCAGGACTGTTTTTGCAAATGAAAGCAGGAACTTCAAATCCTTGTGTTTTTCGTATCGCTTAGAAGGTGTTTTGTGAATTTTAGCAATTTTTGCATCTATCTGTGAAACAGTGGAGGGGATGCAAGTATTTCTGAGTGAGAAGCACCCTTTGTGAAGGGAGGCTGTGTGGCTTTGTACCACTGGGTTCAGGAGGTCATGAAGGGATATTGAAGGGAAAAAAACTGCCAAAAATGAAAACGTTTGGTGGCTTGTGAATGATAAATGGATTGGGCAAAAAAGAAAAAGGGGAAGAGTTAACATCTAACCAGTGTCTTTCAGAAATACCTAAAGCACCTGGTGTCTGGATTATGAGACATTATTCAGTCCCAGAACCACAAACTCCCTGGGTTTTCACTGTGATTTCTTCACGAAGCACTTTTTCTCTCCCAGGGCTGGCTCCAGGCCTCCCTGTGAACACACAGTCGCCCCTGCTCACAATATCCCTCTCTGGAAAACTGCCACAAACCTTGCAGAATCCAGTTCTGATCTAGCAGCGATGTGAGGGGTTTAATAGGAGGGCAGGGGGCTTGCAGTCAGTAGCACAAGGCATAACAGACTAGAGCAGTGGTCCATTAAATCAGCGTGCTGGGGCCCAGGCATTTACAGTCACACAGTCAGATGTTTCCAGTAATTATTTCCCCACAGCATTTTTATTAGGTGCTCCATAAATAATATCCACTGCCATGCTCTTCTCATGGACTTTTCTAAAAAAATATATAAGGTAGGAGAGAAATGAAGGGGAATTCACTTTACTTTCATCTGGATTTTGAGGTAGTTCTGTCTTTGAGCCCTACTGAAGCAGATATGAGTTTGGAAAATATGGGCAAATTAGTTCCTTGCTGACCAAACACTGTGGCCTAAAACAATCATTGGACCAGCTTAATGTAAGAATCATAGAACCATCATAGAATCACAGAATGGTTTGGGCTGAAAGAGACCTTAAAACTCCTCTTGTTCACCCCCTGCCCTGGGCAGGACACCTTCCCCTATCCCAGGTTGCTCCAAGCCCTGTCCAGCCTGGCCTTGGACACTTCTAGGGATCCAGGAGCAGCCACAGCTGCTCTGGGCACCCTGTGCCAGGGCCTGCCCACCCTCACAGGGAAGAATTCCTTCCTTATACCCAATCTAATTTCAGTTATACCCAATCCCTTTCGGTCTGAAGACATTCCCCCTTGTCCTGTCACTGCCTACCCTTGCAAAAAGTCCCACTGGCATATTTCTCTTTCAGATTTAGATTTGTCTTCTTGTCGTGGATCCCATACAGACCTGGGATTGACAAGCAAGCCTATGCTGCGATTGGAGTGGGATCTTTTTTCTATGCACTGTTTGTTTGTCGTTCACTTTTTCGGGTAGTATGAACACAGTTCAGATCAGGGTCATCCCACCAGCTAAAGGCCCTCTCCTCTGTGGAAGAGCTGCCCAAAACTCAACACTGTCGCTGTGTGTTTCATCTACTCGGTACATGAAGCCCCTATTGCCAAGCTTTTCAATGTAGGCTACTATGCAAAGGCTTTTTCCAGGAATTATCACTGCCTTGTCTCATTTATAGCATTAATGTTAAGCAATACAACTTCTTTCCTGGCAGCAGCACTTGTGTTTTGCAAAGGGTTTTTACTCAGGTATTTAATTCAGCATCAATTTTCTATCCAAAGTAAGATTCCTCAAACAAACTCAAGGATCTGGAGACTTATTTTTGTACTTACCAGACTGCAATATTGCAACCAACCCCAAGCTGAATTCAGAGGAGCAACAGTAAAAGGAAATGGAGTAAATATTCATGGTTCAGGTTTTCTACAAGGGTCACAAACTCTCCCACCTGTGTGTCCAAAGCCTCTGAGCAGCAGGAGGTGGGTATTTATATAGATCAACCCACAAGAGCAATGCTTCTGTCTAAGCTGAAAAGCTGAGTCAGGGGAGGTTTAGGTTGGATATCAGGAAAGAAATTGTCACCCGGAGGGTGAGCACTAGAAGAGGCTCCCCAGGGCAGTGGTCACAGCACCGAGCTTGTCTGAGCTCAAGAAGTGTTCAAGTGTTCTGAGTTCAGGAAGTGTTTGGACAGCTCTCAGGCACAGGGTGGGATCTTTGGGGTGTCCTGTACAGGGCCAGGAGTTGGACTTGATGATCCTTCCAAGTACATTATCATGGTATGACATGTGTGGATGTGTGCGCAGGGAGCACAGAAATTGTTGTCAGCTGGGCAGAAAATAGAGCTGCAGGTACAGAGGGAGGGTTTGCTGTCAGTGCCTGCTCAGGTCAGGCAGCCTCATTCTCTGGGTGCCTCCATGAGGGCTCAGTGACTCGTGGCTGCCTCAAAGGAATGGGGTATTTACATGCAGGTCATTGTCAGTGGATGCTGCAGGTATCTTAGCAGCCCTGGCTGAGATGTGTGGTAAAGACATTGGACCCGAGGCTAAGGTCAGACCTAAGAGAACTCTTAGACCTAAAAGAGCCAGGTGAGGGAGGTTCCTGCAGCCCTGTCACAGCTGGACCATGCTCTGCTCTTGGCCATGGCTGTAGCAGTGTCAGGGAGGAAGAGGAGAGTCCTCTGCTACTCTGAAAATCTTACCTCCTGATCATTTCTCAGTTCCTTTCGTTCCCTGTTTCATTTCTGGACTGGGGAAGTCGCAGCCTGAAATTGAGTAAGAACCCACTCAATATAAAAGTTCAGTCAATATAATAGTGTATCTATTTTGTGTTATAGGAAGGCTCAGTTCAGTGAACCCAGGCCATTGGCATTTCATAACCACCTCTTGCTCCAGCAGGTAAGGGATTAACCCATTGTTATTCCTCTCTAAAGGAACAGAGAAAAAGATATACTCTGCAAAGACTATGATTTAAAAAAAAAAAAAAATCCATTGGGTTTTTAAAGAAATATTTTATTGGAACCATAAGGTTTCTTTTTTTGAGAGAGAAAATTTGAAATCCGGAGTTTATTTTTCCTTCAGTGTCTCTCCTAAGAACCAACAGGAATTGAGATATTTTTTTTTTTCTCTCTTGTGTTTGTGCCTACTTATTAAACACACATGTGGCCTGGATTCCTTGCGTAGGTGCAAAGAGGTTTGAAAAAAAAAAAGGAAAAGAAAAAAAGGTGTAACCCAGTCCATTGACCTGTCTCTTTGCCCTTAGGACTCTTTCGAACAGCTGTGAGAAAAAGAAAAAGGGGGGAAGAGGTAAAAAAAAGAGGCAGTTTAACAAGCCAAATCCAGATGTTCATTTCATACACACACCCTGAACAGCTTTTGCATGGTTTATTTCATTTTCTGAAACCATTTTTCACCAGCCTGTTTTCTCAGCTGGGAAACTTCTGGTGTAGTGTTTTCAAAAAAATATTGCATTTGGCATTACAAGAAAACAGAGCCTTTAAGACATTAAAAGGACAATATCCTTGTTTGACTTGGCCCAGGGAAGCAGGGCTATAGGAATTTTAGATTTTTGTACCACCCAAAGAATAGGTAAAAGAAATTTTCCACTCTTAAACTCAGTTTACATGGGAATTTGAGAGTTGATTTAGCTTGATTTTTTTTTTTTTCCTTTTAAAGACTGCTCTGTGGACTCTGTGTAGGTGTAGATGGACTTTGTTAGTGGGAAGGAATAAGCAAAGTGATAGCAATTTGTTTGCTTCTAGATCATGATGTACCATGGCTAAAAACTCAGACTGATGCTGGCTGAACTCTGCTTTTGTTTTGTGTTACTCACACCTGTATCAATGTAAGGCAGACAGACAAATCTGAAATTACTTTCCACAATTGCTTTTTATTTACCATTTATGTCAGTATGGGCAGGGAGGATGACAGAACAGAGTCTAAACTGAGCTTAGAGATACCCAAAGGGTGGGGTGTAATGAGTGAAATTAGAGAGGATCAAGTGCAAACCAGACCCATCCTGCTCTTGCTTAGGCAATCAGAGGATTTATTGCTCTTCAGAACACTCAGTGTAAAACTCCAACTCCACTAAAGCCTGTGGAAGATTTGCAGTTTGCTGCTCTTCACACCTTAGGTAAAAAAACTTAATTTTTGTTAATTTATGTCATCCTACAAGTGCCATTCGCTATTACTTATGGTTTTAGAGAGAGACTTGATCTGAATTCCTTCCTGTAAAGAAAGGTCTTTATCTTTGCAACAACTTTGAACAATGCTTTGGTGATCCTTTTGTTCACCTGCTCTAAAGAATAAAAAATTGAAGGTATTCTAATCAGAAATGTCACCATCCTGTACAGATCAAAGACCCCACCAGCTATGACATATAGCAGATGATAAGAATTGATACTGAGAATTTGAAGACATTAATTGTGGTTAAATTAAATAGACGACAAAAAAGAAGGTTTTGAACAACCCTGATTTATGAAACTGCAACATTATTTAAACAAGTAAATAGAAACACTTAAAGCATTAAAATGTCCCACACCATGTTTTCCTTTTACTTTACTCCTACTAAATAAGGACAAATCATCAGGTGTCTCTTGCACACAGAGGAGAGCAGGGCTTGGGGATGTGTGCATCCTTCAGCCTTCCAGCACCTGCTAGTGAGAATATTGGCATTTTGGTGTCAGAACACCACCAAATGGGCTACAAATACTTGATCCTCGAACTAATGTTGTCTTCAGACAGAATTAAAAAAAATAAATTCAACAAAAATTTAATTAAGGCTTAAAATGCATTAGGCAGATCATTTGTCCAGGACAGAACTAGAGTAGAAATCCGCTGAGCAGTCCTACTATGTTCTGTTGAGCATTTGGGGGTCTTTTTAAGGCCACTGACTTGGTACATGAATTGAATAATCCTGGAAAAAACATGTATTGTTTGTTTAAGGAGACTGGAAATTCGTGATGTGAAACATGGCCGTGATGTGTTTTCCCTGTTCCTCTTTATCTGGAATATGCAGTACCAAAGCATGTGCATGTGTTTCTGTATTTATGTGCATGCATATTTACATGTATATTATCAGACACAGCTGTAAAAAAGCTATTTACTTGGTTAAAAAGGCCAGTCTGTTTGTGTGGATATCAAGCCTCGAACCTGGGCACCTTCACATCTAACTTTGGGTAATTAGGCCTCTTACTATCTAATATCAGAGATAAATCCAGAAACTTCTGCACAGATTTTGTCAAGACTCTGTGTTTGTAATTATTCTGTCAGCCAGTGCATTTACAATCCACTTAGAAAATGTCATTTTAGAGGCATCAGGCTGTAAATCTGTACAAGTACCACTATATGCATCTCTTCTGGAAGGATGGCACCATGGAAGTGGTGTCAGGGTTGCATCCTGTGCTCGCACAGCATGTGGAGTCCTAGCCTGTGTGTGGAACAGTTTATGTACTGCTCCCAGACAAGTCCATAAAGATGATTCAGGAGCTGAGAAGGAAATGAGGAGGCAATGTTGCTGTATGAGGAAATTTGGGATAACACCGCCTTGTACTGTCAGCCTGGGTCCTTCCAGTCATGAGAAGGAGCAAGACTAAGTCTGGTGAAGTGTGAGGGTTCTATCTCTTTCTATCTTTCAGCAAAACCATGACCCACGTGGCCTCCCAAAAATGCCTTCTTTGTTTAGCCAAAAATTACACCCTGTAAACATTTCTAAACACAGCACTGAAATGGTTTTGTTTGTTAGAACAGCCTGCCACAGACTTTGGTTCAGTAGTGTGTTCAGAAAGGGGCTAACACCTGCTCTGGGAGCACCATCAGCCGTGGTGAGGGATCCCAGTAGCAGCGACTGGGATTTCATTTTGTGCCCAAGCACACAGGACAAGCTCAGTGCTGCTCCCTGCACTCTGTGCTCCATCTCCCTCCAGTTTCTCTACAGCTTTAACCATGGTTTTCCCAATATTGTACAAAGTACGGGGAAATATTTCCTGCTAAAATGA
>VZRF01008120.1:0-15918 GCA_013396875.1 Vireo altiloquus | reverse complement strand
GCTGCCAAGGTGAAAGTATCACAGGTGGATCTGGACTGGCAGCACAGGGGAGAATTATTCCTAGATCATTGGGCCCATGATGCCTCTGGTCATCAAGGGAGAGATGCGACATATTGATGGGCTCGTGACCAAGGGGTGGACATTACCATGGACAGCATCTCTATGCTATCCATGACTGTGACACCTGCGCTGCAATCAAGCAGGCCAAATGGGTGAAGCCTCTGTGGTGTGGTGGAGGATGGTCAAAGTACAGGTATGGGGAAGCCTGGCAAATTGACTACATCACCCTTCCCCAAACCCGCCAAGGCAAGCGCTACGTGCTGACCATGGTGGAAGCAACCACTGGATGGCTGGAGACCTACCCTGTGCCTCATGCTACTGCCCGGAACACCATCCTGGGCCTTGTGATCTCCCACTGGTTTGATTTCAAACTAGTTCACTGTGCTTTTAGGTGCAGAAGTGCAAATATTATGTTTGTTTGGAGATGAATTTAAATTAGATTGTTTGCCTCACCTGCTCACATCTTTAGTTTTTTGCAGTAACTGTCACTAGTTTGTGTAATTATATTGCCAATAAAAAAATCATGGATGGGAACCTTGGAAGAAATAAAAACAAACGAAAAGAAGAATGGTAAGTCTACAGACCTTTTTAAAAAAATATTTCTAAGTTTAAAAGTTAATGGTTAAGATCAGCGTGTTCAGCTTTCATGGTATGTGATGATAGAGGAAATCCTGAAATTTTACTGTTTCGCTGTTCTTCACTATATTTTAGTATTCTAGCTTTATTTATTTTTATTCTGGTTTGTATTGGAAATGTCTAACTACATTCACCTCAGTGTGATACATCATCATTTTATATTTGTCTTAGCTGCTTTAGTTTGTTAGGATAGGTAGAGTTGTTTCTGTGTTTTAAGATTATGTGGAATTTTTCATTTGCTTGTTTTTTAGTACCGCTGAAAATCTTGTATGTAGTTGCATCCAATCAGTAGTTCCAGTGTGAAACCTTTAGAAGAAGGTGCAGGATGTTGATGCTGGCAGGTGCCCACCAACACCACTCCATCACTGGCAGGGCAGAGAAAAGGCTCGTGGGTTGGGATAAGGGCAAGGAGCAGATTCCTCACCAGTTACTGTCACAGGCAAAACAGACTTAACTTAGGGAATTTAGTTTAATTTATTAACAATGAAAAATTAAACAAAATCTTAAAAACAGCTTCTCCCCACCCCTCCCTTCTTCCTGGGCCTTCTTTCCTGATTTTCTCTACCTCTTCACCCCTCTAGCGACACAGGGTTGTGGGGAATGGAGGTTATGGTAAGTTCCTCACACACTGCCACCACTTTTTTGTCCTTAGTGTGAGGGCTCATCACACTCTTTCCCTGATCTAGAGTGGGGTCCCTTCCATGGGAGAGTCCTTCAGGAACTGCTCCAATGAGGGTCCTTTCCAGAGTCAGTCCTTCAGGAACAGGCTGTTCCAGTGTGGGTCCCCCACAGGGTCACAAGTCCTGCCAGCAAACCTGCTCCATCCTGGCCTCTTCTCTCCACAGATACTGCCAGGAACCTGCTCCATTATGAATTCTCCACGGGGTCACATTCTCTGTCGGGTATCCACCTGCCCCTTCTTAAACCTGTTATTCCTGAGGTGCTGCTGCTGTCACTTGTGGGAATTGCTGAGGCTGACAGCTGGTTTGAAGGCCTCAGTCTCACAGAAATGTACTTAAAAGCCAGAATTTACCCGTGAAAAACTGCAGTCACAGTGAAAGCCACAGTGATAACCAGAAAGATCATCAGCCAAAGAAGATGTTCTAGACACAAGGAGAAGATATTCTTGTTATAGAATGTCAAGATTGTACAAAAAGAGACTTGCATATAATATGTAACTAATTGTTTGTATAGCTATTTGTATTGCTGTTTGAATGATCATTGTTTTGTAGACAGCCCTGACATTGTTTTTGCTACGTAGCCAATCATGTGTTACAGTAACTGTGAAGAGGTGTAAATAGCAAAGAAGAATAAAAATCTTTTGCAGCTTTAGATTACTATATGTATGGTGTGTCCGTCTCTACCATCACAGTCACTGGCAGGCTCAGCCTTGGCCAGCAGCACAGCCATCCTGGAGGTGCCTCACGTTGGCTCTGCTGCACATAAGGGAAGCTTCTGGCAGCTGCTCACAGTAGCCGCCCCTGTAGCTCCCCTGCTACCAAAACCTGGCCACGCAAACTTATTACAAAATATCCTCTGTGGAGCGCACAGGACCATCCCCAAGGGACACATGATAGGAGTCTTGGGGAAAGGGCGAAGAGCTGGACTGAATGATCTTTGTGGGTCTCTTCCAAGTTGTCATATTCTGTGATTAATTATTGGACTTCATCTTCCCAGAGAGTCCCATTCCAGTGGAAAATAAGCAATAGCTACAGGCTGGACCATGTTGAGCATTAACATAGTGACCTAATTGATTCTGAGGAATTGTTTTAAGAGAAATACATACGTATGTGTGTGCATCCCTGATTTTATTAATTTCATTTTTGCTAAAACATACCTGTTACAAGAAAAAAATGAAGCTTCTGTCCAAAACTGAGGTTCTCCTGCACGGACCTGCCTTTCTTCCCTGTTTGCCTACATATCCCGTGTTTCCCCAGTTTATTTCTACAGAAAGCCTTGCATCATCAGCAAAATATGATCCTGACAGAAAACTAGGAAGCTGATGTTCCTTCTGATACCAGTTTTATGTTTGGAAATAGGTACCTCTAAGTAATAGTTTTCAAAGAGATGTGGTATTTTCTCAGCAGGTTGAAGTTGAAGTTTACCGGAGGGATTCTAAGAAGCTTCCTGGCCTGGGGGATCCTGACATTGACTGGGAAGAGAGTGTCTACTTGAACCTCATCCTGCAGAAGGTAACAGTGATGCTTATCTAATTTTCACAGGCTATTTATGCAGTTTTGCCTTTCAGAATCTAAATTAACATAAAGGTTGATATTTATTATTTTTCAATAGAGTCCTAATAGCTTTCTACAAAAGACTTTAACTGTATGCAGTGAAGCTGGGCTGAGTTTTATGCTGTGTAACAAAGTTTGCAAAAGGAAGGCTTCATCCATTTTAATGGTTTTTGAGAGTAAATGAGACTTAGACAAGCAGCATTTCCATTAGAGTTCACAGTACTGGTGCAGCTAAGAGAGAAGAGTGGTGAGTGTAAATGCGGTGTCATGTATTATGCTAGGGGGTTACTACTCTTGACAGCAGAACTTTAATAAAACATTTGGTGGTAGGAACATTAAGCCAGAACTAATTATTTCTTTAATTAACTCACAGGTTGTTTGGTTATTGTGTGTGTTACATTGGTGCTTAGGAAAGCTGAATATTACTGTAATAATTTGAGATCCCTTGAAAGTTTTGCTGATTATGATCTCAGAATGAGAAACTGTTGGCTGGAAAATAAATTGTTTTCATTCTCTCTCCTTCCTCCCAGATGTCTCTTTGCAGAACTTCTCTGCAGAGAGCAGTTTTTGCCTTTATTTGATACTCCATAAAACCAGGATACATTTGCCACAGTCAGAATTCAGAGATGTTATTACAGCTGGACATTGCTGTCCAGAGCTATTGCACTTGCTCCTTACAGGGTTTTTTCAGGTTGTTTGGAAGGCTGCGCTAGTGTTTCTGACCTCTCCAACATGTCACTGGTGTTCATTAGTGTGTCTCTTTTTCCCTGTTCAAAGGGAGGAAATCTTTTCCATTTCTGTCCTAAAGTGTGCTTAGGGGTGTATGTGGGGGTGTGTGTGCTGCTTATTCCCCCATTTGAAATTAAGCTCATGTTAAACAATATTGGCAGGACTTTCCTTACCCATTGGTTGTGCACCTCAACAAGCAGTTGTGCAAGAGATTTTGGTGTCATTGAGTTAATGAACAAACACAGGCTTGAAAATCGTAGGAAGTTCAGTATGGGAAAGAGAGTAAAGAAAATGGCAATACCAAAATACCTTACTTTTTATACAGTCAGCTAAAAAATAGTGAGACCGAATGTGTTCTGCTTCATGCACACGAATGTTTTGTTTTCCTAACTCTAAATGTTAATTTCTCTGTATGATGCCCTGTTTCAGCTGGATTATGTGGTGACCTGTGCTGTGTGCACACGCTCCGATGGAGGAGATATTCATATTCACAAAAAGAAATCTCAGGTGAGCTTCCCTTTTTATTGCTGTGGATCAGAGGTTTTACCTCTGATCTAATTCAGTATTACCTAATCCCAAAAACTGGGGCAGTGTTTCTCAGGCTGTGCTTTGACAGAGTGATCCTCGTGAAGCATCTCAGGTCTTTGTATAGTGACATTTCTCGCCAGTTATCTTGCCAGTTAGAGAGGAGATCTAAGTGTCCTTTATAGCCCCTCTCAAAGAATTGTGAAGACCCTTGCATGTTTTAGGGAATATATCTTTGCCTGCTGGATTTCGGGGAAAGAGGGAAGATGCTGTGGGGGAGGAAGGAATATGATGCCCAACTGTTCCCCAGTCCGAGACTAAACCTGAAATTGTATGAGACCTGTGTTATGAGGAGCCTGCAGGGTAACTTTCTAATGTAGAGCTGCTAAATAGCAGCTAATCAACTGATTAGAAATTTCTATTTTTATTATTTTACAAGTTTCTTAGTTTGTCTCTTAAACTGCTCATTCTTTTCATCTCCACACCTTGGGCTTTTATCTTTTGTGTGCAGTTAATCCAGGGTTTAGCATAGAGGAAGAGACTGAATAACAAGCATAAAGGGGAGATAGGAACAAGAAACCTGAGGCTTCCCCACTCAGTTTCTAGTAGATCTTGCAACGACTTCTCCTAGTTAGCAGAAATTCAGGAAAGACTCTTGTTGCCTTTAAAGGCTGTTTATCCCAGACATTTCCATTCCCTTAGTTCATGCAGCTGCTTGCATGGCTTTACCTAAATAAACCAATGCTCTTTAGTTTTTAATTATGTTTTACCACTTTAAAAGAACTTTTGCTTTGCCTACAAACAAAACTTGCAATGCTGATTAATGTCTCTGATTTACATTGATTAAGCATATAATTTTTTCTCTAGGTGCTGTTGAGATGCCATATTGCACTGCTGATTTAAGCCTGTTATGTCTCATTGCTTTTTTCACTGTTGGCTAGTCCAGATTTTACCTCAAGTCATTCTGCAAATGTTTTTGAGAAAAATCTGTGACAATTATTTGCAGATTTGAAAACTAGGAAGGAGAAGATAAGGGCTATGCTCTTACTGCATGTGAGCAGTATTCAGAATGAAGAGGCAGTTTTTTGTTCCTCCTTTCTAGAGGCTCCTACTGTGGGACTGCTTATAAATTGTGTCTTCCCTTTTTCCACATTTAAACTTACCAGTACATACCAGGCATTTCGTTGTCACGTCCATCATTGAGCTCTTGGTCTTATATGAAGGAAATCCAGCTGGTTTGGATCTGCATTACTGCTCTGATGGTTCTTACTTTAGAAAATATGTCTTCTCCTGCCCATGTGCAGCCAGATGTTGATGGCCTAAGACTTGCTGTCCTACTCCAGACCTATGACAAATCTACTCTGCTTATACAAATGAGTGCCTACGGCACAAAGCCAGTATGAAAAAGGCTGACTTTATTTTGCAAGCTGCTGGCTTGACAATAAGATCTCCACAAACGATATTTTCCTCAGGTATGCCTGACTGGAGATGAATTTGGGAGGGTGTTTTGCTGTTCATTGGCTGGTGTGAGAATGAGAATGCCTAGAAGACGTCCTTGTTTCAGGCATTGGTGCATACATACTTTTTGAGGAGTCTAGTCTTGAGGAGTCTACTTTCTAATGATGTTTCTGGTCTTGAAGCAACCTTTCTTTTTAATTCTATTTCAATGTGCATAAAGGCTGCATAGGTACAAATATGGAAAAGCAACCCTCTCATGAATATCTAATATCCTGTCCATAATTATGTTTTGTGTTGAATGGTTTGTAGCAAGAATGTCATGAGCTTGACAGCCTGGTCAGATCCAAAGCTTTCAGCATGTTCACAATGGGCTAAGATATGACAGGTTTCTGTAATTCAAAGCTTTGTTTGTAAACAAATGTGGAAGCAAAGAAAGCTGCTTGGTATGAATTCCTTCTCCTGCCTTACCTACTCATTAATCTTTTTGGAATGATAAAATCTAAAGCTTTTAGCTGTTTAAACAAAGTCACTAAAGGAGTTCAGGAGCTGCGTAGGAGGGAGAAACATGTAAGAGGAAGCATAGTGAAAGAAACAGAAGCAGAAGATGTGGATGAGAAACCAATTGCATGTCCTCCTGTGAGCCCTTGTCTTAGTCCTGTCACCAAAACTGGGGGAAAAACCAAAACTCTCCAACAACATTTTTAGTATTGAGAATCAAGGCATTACTTTATTGTGGCAAGGACGTCGTTCTGGCCAGGATGTGCAACAGAAATAATTTCATCCACACATTGCCCAGGTTGTGCAGAGAAAATCATTCTATCACACATAATTTTTACTAGATTTTTCACATACTTATACGGTCAAAACCCACAGAAATGGTTCAATGTTCATTGGTCCCAAGGTACACAGTTCTTAGTCTTTGGTTTCCAATTGGTTGTCGATCTCCTCACCTTCGATGTTAATTAGGTTCTTATTCTTCATTCTCTTAGCTCTCTTTTCCCAGACCAGGTGTTTCAGATCATGCCAGGGGTGATGTTTGGAGTTGATATTCATTAATGGTCGTTGATAGTCGTTACCTTTTCTGTATCTTCTGTGCTACTCCCAGTCTGTTGGGATGTTAAGCTCATCAGGACTTGAGTGATGATACAGTCCCCTGAAAAGAAACTTCAATTGCCTCCCCCCCACTCCCCCAGTGAAGAGGAGCAAAACCCCTGACTGAAGTTATATTCAAAAAAATATAAACTTTGTATCATTTGCAACAGTTTGAGACAGTCTAAAGAGGTGGGCACTATGAAATGAGTAACCTCCCCCTTGATTCCAACCAATCGCTTTCCCTCAATGAGGAATGAAATATGAGTAGATTTAAGTGAAAAAATAACATTTTATTAGCAAACAGACATCAACAGGCAGGGGGAAAAAGTAAATGACTGCATGATACCAAACTGTTAGAACTCAAAACCCCATGGTGAGACGCGGATTAAACTCCACAACTAGTTAAAGTTGTAAAGTAGGTATTCAGCGCGTGACACAGGGGGAGAGCATCTTCCCGAATCCTGCGTATCTTTCGTAACTTCCAGTCCTCTATTTATTCACAAAAATCATGCATATTCTATATCGCCTATACATATTGATTACCTGTCCCCGCCTGCTCTCTGCTTTGTATGCAAATCAACTGCGGCTACATAGTTCATCCCTTTTATTGGGTCAGTGGTCCCAAAATGGGTCTGGGGGCTTGGAGAGATGAAGTAAAAGAAGTCTGCCTCTGTATGAATTTTTGACCCCAGGGATTTGCGCATGCGTATTCTCTCTTTGCTGCAATATTCCCCTCAGTTTTACAAAGGGGCCCCTCTTAGTTTTGTGAATTCAGCAGCTTTTTGACAAGTACCAGCGTACCTGCTGTCCTTCGAAGGGCACCTTATCTCTTTTGCACTCCTTCAGCCCTTGGAGAGCTGGATAATGAATCCCATACATTCATACACTTTATCCCAACTATTCTAAATTCCCTTTAACTCTTAAATCCCCTGTTTCAATGGGAACAAAGAGACCCAAAATGCCAGAAATACCTGTTCCCAAAATGGCGCTTGCAGGAGGCAGCCACGTGGCCAAGGGACAAAGGGAAGATGGTGTCACACTGTTCCCTTCCAAGATGGCACCTCCCAGGTGACCACATATCCCCAGGAGCAGAGACCAGATGGTAGCAACCCCTGCCAGGAACGCAGGACCCCACAGAGCAGTTCCAGAGGCAGATGGAAACTCGCCAGCCTGTGTGGGGTCTGCGCTGCTGCGGCTGCTTCCCTCTGCCGCTCACGGGTTCTGGTGCTGCTGCCGGGCTCTGCATGCCAGGTGTGGGGTGGCGGGGAAAGGGCAGGTCTGTGGGCACTGGCACAGGCTGGCCTGGCCCCAGGAACTCTTGCTTGCTTTTTTTCCTGAGCGCGTGCAGAGTTTGCAAAGTTGACTTTGAAACAGTTTCTAATTGCAAAATGCAGTCATTATGTGTGGCTACAGTTGCAAACCCAAAGCTGCCACAAAAGAGAGACTCTCCATAGTCTTCTTTCTTGGAACGGCTTGGGTTAGAGCGAGGGCTGCTACAGGGGGACACCTGTGGAATTCGCCCAAGATAGCCCAACATCGCTAACTGCAGTCTCCTCTAGATGAGGGGGAAAAAAAAAAAACAAAATGAAGAAAGAACAAGAAGGGAAGGAAAGCCTTTGCCTGAACAAAGACCAAGTAGCTTGTCAAGTGACAACTACACAGCCAAGAGCCCGGAAACTGCCTCCGCATCAATTTCAAAAATGCTCATGATAGCACCCCACACACACAAAGCCTGCGGCTGTAGGATCATAAAGATACAGTAATGGTTTTTGGGTGCAGATAGATATGGAATAAAATAACATTATGAATCACGCCCTTACTGATCTTACTGTGGTACTAAGTAAACGATAACAAATTAAAGTAAAGATGTTGGGTCATCCACTTCATGATAACTTTCTTGCACTGTGGCATTTTACTTTGCAGCACACTGCAGCAACTTAAAGGCACCTAAATGT
Source organism: Vireo altiloquus (assembly GCA_013396875.1). Classification (NCBI taxonomy): domain Eukaryota; kingdom Metazoa; phylum Chordata; class Aves; order Passeriformes; family Vireonidae; genus Vireo; species Vireo altiloquus. Next base: position 7,229 of record VZRF01008120.1, on the reverse strand, counting down.
GGTGATGAAAAAGTAGGATGGTGTACTGTAGTATGGTGAGAGGTCAGGTACACACGGGGACATTTACTGTGGAGCAATGAGTTTCTGATTACTTGCATGTGGAAACCAAGAATTTCTCAAGTGCCATTATTGCAAATCCGGCTTTAGTCAGAATCAGCTGTGCTTGCAGGATGTCCAGTATCTCTAGTGTAAGTGAGCAGTGCCAGCCTGAGATGTTTTGTCATTACTTGCCTTGTGTTTTGTCTGTCTGTTCCCAAGCACATTTAACTGAGAAGAGGTGTCTTTTTCTGCATCTTTCTCAGCAAGTGTTTGCATCTCCGAGCAAACACCCAATGGACAGTAAAGGAGAGGAGTCAAAAATCAGCTACCCCAATATATTCTTCATGATTGACAGTTTTGAAGAGGTGAGTTCCTTGTTGCAGCAGCAAAGTTTTGTCCTATTCTGGTCTTATGTCATGGTTAGCTGTTTTCTTGTACCTTTTGAACAAACATTCTTGGGTAGTTGAGGGTTCTCTTCTTCTAGATCTTATTTTATTTAACTTTCCTCTCTCTTTAGTGTTTGAAATGTGATCTTAAAGCTGTATTTAGGCATCAGTGTCTGTGATGGGCTAAAGCATGAAAGACTGATGTGAGAGCTGCTCATCTCAACCTGTGATTTGCAGTGCACACTGCCTGGAGTATGTTTTTTTGAAAGACTAGGGTGGAACATTCTGCTCCCTTTCAATTTATATTGAAACTTCCTGGGGCTTAAGGACAGCCATGGGAATCTGAATGTATTTCAATTTGAACAACTGCAGTTTGCATCAAAGTGTTTCATCTTGCATCTTTGGCAGGTTTTCAGTGACATGACTGTGGGAGAAGGAGAAATGGTCTGTGTGGAGCTGGTGGCCAGTGATAAAAGCAACACCTTCCAAGGGGTGATTTTCCAGGGGTCCATCCGCTATGAAGCACTCAAGAAGGTCTATGACAACAGGGTAAGGAGCTTCTGAAAGATGATGTCTTCTGCAGCAATGGTGCTCTAACTAGATTTTCTTTGTGGCTGAGGCTGTCAGCTTTTTGTTCTATTAGGTCAGCTGCATCATAGCCTGTCTCTTTTGACTTTGAAAGTTAGCTGAAAGCTGCTGGTTTTGCCTCAGATAGCCAAGGGTATTCAGGCTGGGATAAATTCCTCTGCTGTTTGCCAAAAGGAGGGAAGGTAGGGATAAGTAGTCACGAGCGTGACACTGGAATGGACCTAAACAACAGTTCTTGGAGCCCCTTCATTTTCTTGAAAGGTCATAGATATTTCTGTATTCAGAGAAGGTATGATTTCATGGGAGATCTTAAACTGTGGTAAGTACCTTGTGATAAAGTGTATTTTTCTTCATTGTATTTTGCACTCATGGCTGTTTTCAAAAGACCCCTGTAGTCTCACTGCCACTGAGAGAAGCTTTCTCTACTTTCTACAGAAACATGAAATACCAGCACTTTCACCTTCAAATTCAGTACTTAGTCCTGAAATTAAGAGTCAATAAACTTCTCAAATGGTTTATTATGAAGACAATCCTGAGAGATTTTTAGAAACAAAAGAAGAAATTCCCACAATATCTACTGTGTCTGTAAATTTCTCTTTGTTTCTACCCCTGTCAGGAGAGGTCCTGAGTAATTTCCCTTCTCACTGTTTTAAATGTGAACCGTTACACTCTTCCAGCGGTTTCTGAGAGAACATGAAACAAAAGTTGTTTCTCTTGCCGTCAACTTGTGGCCTTACATAATCAGCAGCTGCATTATTAAAATAAGTGGGAATGCAGAATCCCTGAAGACAACATAAAAAGAAAGCCCTGCAGTGGAAAGGGTTTGATGACCCATAAGATTTGATGTGGTAAAGTCACCTCATAGCCTAAGAATGTCCTGATTGACTACACAGCTACTTGACATTATTTTGTTAGATGAAGTAAAATTGCTAACTCTTCAAATATTCCATTATGGCCAGAGGGAAAACTTGAAATTTTACCTTTTTTTTTTACAGAACAGGAGTAATCTCTATGCTTTTGGAGATTACTTGATTTCAGTTGTTTCAGGAGAGGTTTAGATTGAATGCTAGGAAAAATTCTTTTACTGGAAGGGTTGTCAAGCACTGGAACAGGCTGCCCAGGGAACTCGTAGAGTCCTCAACCCTTAAGGTATTTAACAGATGTGTAAATGTGGCACTTAAAGACATGATTTAGTGGTGGGCTTGGCAGTGTTTGGTTAATGGTTGGACTTGATGATCTTAAAGTTTGTTTCTAACCTAAATTATTCTAGGATTCTGTAATTCTCAGTACAATATAAGGTGATAAGCATCTTGGCCTTTTCATAAACTAATTAAAATTGCAGTAAATCACTTAAACTTATGGATAGGTCCTATTTACTTCACTTAGCAAAACCTTGACTGTTTTCATATTGGTCTGTTCCTTTTTTCAGTTCTCAGTTCAATTTTCAGTTCAGTTCTGCTGACTGGAAATTGAGCCCCTCTGTCTGTTTAGGGGGTTTAAAGTTGTCAGAATGTCTTGGTGAGCCATGCAGTGCAGATGAGTTGTGCATGGGGCTGGTTCCTTATATTTTGGCCTTGACAGTATGGACATAAAAATGTCAGAAATTACTTGGCACGAAGTAGTGACCCAGTTGTGGGGTATGCTTTGCTGATTAGAGGCATCCTGTGTGTGTGTGTCTAACACAGAGGGCTCCAGTGGGGTGTGGAGTGGGGTAGAATCACCGCGTTATAACCAAAAGCATCTCTGGGAGGAGATCACTTTGGCTTGTGCAGCCTGGCACTAGCAAGCAGACTCCCCACACCCTAGCCGATGATAGGCACTGAGCACACGCTCCCACCCAAGCTGGAATTGCCCATGTGTTGCCAGAGACAGAATCTGGAGGGCTCTTTGCATGGAGTTCGAAAGGCTTTATTCCTCGAAAGGTTCCAGAGGCAAAGAGAAAGAGGCTGGTTTGGGTGCCAATTTATAAAGGATTACAGACCAATAATCTGAGGGCACAGGGGTGGAGAGAAGGTGGGAGGGGGGGGATATACCAGCGACCTAGGGGGAGAAGGGAGGGGTGGAGCGAGGATCAGGGATCAATGGGGAGAAGGAAAGGGCAGAGTGGGGGATCCAGCCTGCCAAGTGCAGCCACACTGGCTGATGCGTGAGGTAGTTTTTCCTTCTTCCCAGAGTCTAGTGGATTATTTATATTTTGGGGCTAACCCACCAGCCAGCAGTCTCACCAGAGCCCCCTGGCCCTTCAACCTTCACTACAACATTTTTGGACTCAAATGAGTGCCCCAGCACAGGCTGTATTGGGTTGTGCACATACCTGCCTGTGCTCTGCTGTGCTGCAGTGTGTGGACCTGGATAAAAACTTTCGGTTTTCTCTCAGTGTGGCATTGGTAACTCTGCCTTTTGGCTGGCTGAAGGAGTTGGTTCTTCTCAGAACCTGTTTTTGTCTCCATAAAATTCCTTTTGGAAATCACTTCAGATTGTGCCTTCAAATGTTTCTGAGGAATCATTATCCACTATGGTTCTGACTTTTTCTTAGATAACTGCTTTCAGAGGATGTTATTTTCAAGTTGTAGAGCTGTTATTACATGTTTTTCTCTCCTGTCTTGATGCATTGTAGGTGAGTGTTGCAGCTAAGATGGCTCAAAGAATGTCTTTTGGCTTTTATAAATACAACAACATGGAGTTTGTCCGAATGAAAGGACCACAGGGAAAAGGACATGCGGAGATGGCAGTGAGTAGAGTTTCCACTGGTGACACTTCACCTTATGGAACAGAAGAAGATTCAAATCCAGACTCTCCACTGCATGAGAGAGTAAGTAGCAGACAGAAATCCTTTCTTAAGGTGAAGCATGAACATGCTTTGTTCCAAAGCCAGGAGGCAGACTGAAGCTGAGGTTAAGTCACATCGAGGTTCTGCACTTAGGTTTGCCTATGTGTAATTTGGTTGTACTCAGTATATGAGATGGATTTTTTTAAAGCAGTTTTCTGTGAGCAAATGCTGAATACAGAGATGACTGTATGATTCATACTTCTGGAGGAGTGTTTTGTTGAAACAGCAGCTATCTTGATGCCAGGGAAACTGATGATTCTGCCTGTTTTCTATAAAGAAAAGTAGATTCCACTTCTGTGCAAAATGAGATTTACCTAGAATGTGGAATTTGTGTATTATATAGACTGCTTGCTAAACCTCACAGGAAATGGTGCTGCTAGGTTTTGCCACTGAGGAATACTGCCAATGTGAAGCTTTTATAATGCTAAAGCAAAGATCACAGATCCAGATGCATCATTTTCATACATAGGCTTAATTCTAATGCAAGTGCAGTAAAATGCCAATAGAATCAGACCATAAGTGCTGATTTGGCCTTTATTCAATTCTGAGCTTTATTTTCCACTAAGACATTTTACCTGGTTAATGATTTCTGCCTTGGTAAAAGGCAACATGAGCTACCAGCACAGAACTCATTAACTGGATGTTCTTGCTCTCTACCACAGAAATACAGCCTGAAGAAATCAGGCCTGGAGGGACAACATGATATTTTGTCTCCAGGGCTTCCAGTGTCAGCTGGAAAGTGTCAAATTAGATTTAATAATGTGTTTCCACTGCTTTTTGCTAATGGTTTCAACGGTGATATGTCTGTTTCTGGTTCCCCCCACAGTGTGATATGGAATGACTCCAAAATTTAAAAAAAGCACAAATTAGAAATTAAGTGTGCTGGGGAGAGGATCAGTTGGGTGTTACAATCCGTTTCTTTTATTTTTTTAACATTAGTGATAGAGGGACAACGTGGAATGTTTCTGCAGTGTAACACTGTCACTGTTGAGTTTGGGGATGGTGAAAATAGAGGCACAAACTTCAGATGAAAAAGTTATTTATTAAGAAAGTTTTTCTCTTTATATATCCAGGATTGCTAGAGCAGGGCACAGTTATTGGTTCTTGGGTGAACACCTCTTTAGCGTTATTGATTAGTTACAAACATGTTTAAGAATAACAAGTTGGAATAACAAGATGTAAAAATACTACTTGCAAAATATAGTTTACAAAAACACATAAGGTACTTTATGTAAACTTCTCCTGGTTCTCAGCTCTGTTTGTGAGAAAGCAACTTCTTCTCGCAAACAGGGCCAGGAGTTGGAAAATTTCTCTCTGATCAAACTTTTCAGTGTCCACATAACATCATCCTGGCTTGGCTGCCATTGTCACTCCATGTCACCTCCCTCTGCATTTCTTTGGACAAATATGAGCAGTGTCAGGTGCCAGCTCAGGGAGAGTTATGGGGTTGTTAAATTGACCATGTAAAGAAGAAAAGACAAGATAAAAGTTACTCACATCCATTTGCAAAGTAGTTATCCCTATTTTTTTCCTTTCGAAATGAAACTGTTGAAACACTGCAATCACTGCCAGTACATCAGCACTACATTTTAGTTCTCTCCAAAACAGGTTTGCTGGCTTTAATTGTAGTTTACTCAGTGGTAACTACTGCTCTGAAGGAAGGGTGTCTCCACAGTTTTGTCCCTAACTTGAGTTTCACCACAGGCAGTTCCATCCATCTATTTGTCATCACTTGGACTAACCAAATAATCTGAGGCACCACAGCTTCATTTTCTCCTTCTGGTATTGAAACATGACACACATAAAATAGAAAATTGATTTCACTTCTGCCTCAGTGTGTTGGGCTCAGGAATTTGTGACCCTGCTCCCTAGGGACATTGACGTTCCACAGGGATCCCATGGGACAGCTTTCCCAATAGGGAAATTGCTGCCTTGTGCATGCCAAAGAAACAAAGATGCACGATTTGAGTGTGTTCAATACAATACATTCTTAGCATATGAAGTCTCCTGAACTTCAACATGCAAAAATAAGATTGGCATTCTTGGTTCCTAAATTATTAATTTTGTGCCGTTGTGACTGTAAATCTTTGTTAAAAGTGATCATCTGAGGAGAGAGGTTTTTCATTATTCATGTTAACAGTTGAGGGTTGTGATATATCAAAATATTTTCCCCTTGATGAGCATCTTGAAGCTGAAATGATTGCTCGGTTGAAATTCTCTAGCCACTTTGATAAAATGGAGCTAGATACCAGTCATCATTCTGATTTTTACACATGTGACCACCTTGTGGCACATGGAGGAAAAACCAAGGCTTTCTCTAGCATTTCTTCTATTTCCCTTTCAGGTTACTTCTTTCAGCACACCGCCAACCCCAGAACGTAACAACCGCCCATCCTTCTTCTCCCCATCCCTCAAAAGAAAAGTGCCCCGAAATCGAATTGCTGAGATGAAAAAGTCCCATTCAGCAAATGACAGTGAGGAGTTCTTCAGAGATGATGATGGTGGAGGTGAGAGAAGTATTGGCAGCTAAACAGGCTTGTCTGGAGAGGGCACAGAGCTGTGGAAAGGGATCCCAGTGTGGGGTTTTCAAGAAGGTTTGCAGGGTGGAAAAACGAGAGCTCCCCATAGAGTCAGTGCCTCTGAAAATGAGTTTTTTCACAGGCTTAAGCATCTCTTTGAAGGCTGGAGCCCACAACTCCTGAGTGTGTTAAAACTTATTGCTTTTATATGGACCCATTTGAGAGAAACTGGAGCAGCTGAAATCCTCCCCCTTTCCCAGATGCTGCACTCTCTGGGGGCACTTCTCCAGGTATAGTGGGGTAGGGCATGTTCTCAGGAACAAGTTCTTTGAATTGTGATTTGATCCAGAGTTGGTTAAAGCTGATGAAAAGGCATTTACTTCAACTGAACTCTATAAAGAGAAACTGAACCCTATAAAGAGAAAACCTAATGAGTTTGTATGATAGTTTAATGCCTTGTGGAACTCTTCCTTTAAATTCTAGTTACCCAGCAAAAAACAACCAGCAAAATGGAGCTTGACTCAGAATATAGTGTATAAATCCCAATCACATCACAATCTTGTGAGGCAGGAAACTCAAAAATGTCAATGTACAAATGCATTTCATATGTTTAAAAACAATTCAGTCCACAAATCTGTTTGTTGGCATTCTAACAGATAAACACAAAGGTAATTTCCAGATTACAAGTTCTGTTTGAAGTAGCAAAGATATTGCCTCTCAGCAGTACTGGGCCACCTTAGCTAATAATGAATTGCACATTAAAAAACAAACTGAAGTGATAATGTTTAATACAAATTCTGTGGCAGTTTAAAAAAAAACTGATGGTAGCTAATTCAGGGTTCTATCAGTGTTGTGTTTGCTGGCTAC
>VZRF01008119.1:6231-17970 GCA_013396875.1 Vireo altiloquus | reverse complement strand
CCCATATAAATCCCGGGATGGGACCGGGACAGGGACAGGGATGGAGCCGCCGGAGCTGCTCCGGGTCTGGTCGGGGTGGGATTTGAGGTGGGATCGCCGGGAAGGTGCGGGACGGGACCCGGACAGGGACAGGGACAGGGACAGGGATGGTGCCGCTGGAGCTGCCCTGGCTCGGATCGGGGTGGGATTGGGGCAGGATTTGGGATCTCTGGGATGCTCCACGGTGTCCCCACAGTGTCCCCACGGTGTCCCCATCCCCACAGCGTTCCCACAGTTTGAGGTGTCCCCGTAGTGTCCCCATGTCTCTGTGATCCCTCAGTGTCCCCACAGTGTCCCCATGTCCCTGTGGTGTCCCCATCCCATTCCCAGGTGTCCCCACGGTGTCCCCACGGTGTCCCCACGGTGTCCCTGTCCCCGCAGGGTTCCTGCTGTTCCTCGGGGCCGGGAATGTCCCCGGGAATGTCCCCGGGAATGTCCCCGGGAATGTCCCCGGGGGGGTGCGAGGAGTGCGAGGCCTGGCTGGGCCCGGGGGGCTCCCCTCGGCTGTGTCCCCCCGGAGCCACCGGAGCAGGAGCGGCCCCGGAGCTGAGAGGTACGGGGGCTGCTGGGACACCCCGATCCATCCATCCCAAATCCCAATTCCCAAATCCCAAATCCCATCCCAATCCCCATCCATCCATCCCAAATCCCAAATCCAAATCCCAAATCCCATCCCAAATCCCATCCCAATCCCCATCCATCCATCCCAAATCCCAAATCCCAAACCCCAAATCCCAAATCCCAAATCCCAAATCCCATCCCAATCCCCATCCATCCATCCCAATTCCAAATCACAAATCTCATTCCAAATCCCAAATCCCATCCTGATCCCAAATCCCAATTCCAAATCACAAATCTCATCCCAAATCCCAAATCCCAATCTCCATCCATCCATCCATCCATCCATCCATCCCGTTCCCAATTCCATTCCCAATCCCATTCCCGATCCCATTTCCAGAGCCCCCCACGGAGGATGACATGTACTGCCCCATTCCCGATCCCATTCCCGATCCCATTCCCATTCCCATTCCCGATCCCATTCCCAATCCCATTCCCATTCCCAATCCCAATCTCAATCCCATTCCCAATCCCATTCCCATTCCCGATCCCGAATTCCCGATCCCAATTCCCATTTCCAGAGCCCCCCACGGAGGATGACGTCTACTGTCGCTGCCTGTCGCGCACTCTGTGCCACACTGCCACTCCTGTCACCGTTGGCTTCTACGCGCCCTGCGGCCACCGCCTCGAGTCCCTGCTGGCCAAGGTCACCGGTGGGTCGGGAATTCGGGAATTATTCGGGAATTATTTGGGAATTATTTGGGAATTCGGGAATTGGGAATGTGGGGTCGCATTCCCAGGTGAGCTGGATTTGGGGATTTTCCGTGCCTGGCATCGCAGCAGCGTCTCCTGGGGATTTAGTGTCTTCGTTGCCATCCCTGATCCCAAATTCCATCCCAATCCCAATTCCCACACCCAATCCAGTTTCTCCTCCTGTTTTGGTGCCCCTCACCCCATCTGAACCCCAAATCCAAACCCCAAATTCCATCCCATCCAACACAACCCCAAATCCCCATTTCCCATCCCATCCAACCCAACCCAAGCCAGACCACCCAACCCAACCCAAACAAATCCAACCCCATCCGAACCCCATTTCTCAGGCTCAATTCTCATCCCTTCCCAACCACAAATCCCATCCAAAATCCTATCCCAAATCCAACGCAACCCAACCCAACCCCAAACCCCCATTTCCCACCCCAAACTCCAAATCCCAACACCGAATTCCCCTCCTNACCCCAAACCCCAAATCTCACCCCAAACCCAACCCCAAATCCCACTCCAAACCCCAAATCCCAATTTCCCACCCCAAACCCCAAATCCCAACCCAAACCCCAAATCTCACCCCAAATCCCTTTCCCAGCCTTCATGCGGGAGGAGATGGCCCAAACCCAACCCCAAACCCCAAATCCCAACCCAAACCCCAAATCCGACCCCAAATCCCTTTCCCAGCCTTCATGCGGGAGGAGATGGCTCAACGCGAAGCCTCCGAGCTGCTCCGTGGCCAGCGGAAGCCTCGAAGTCCTTACGGTTGGGACCTTTTGGTGGCCTTGTGGCTCTTGGCCTTCTACGAGCCGGTGGTGACCGAAGGCCACCTGCGCCGCAAGAACCTCGAGTTCATCTTCATCCGCTTCAGCGCCTGGGAGTTCGCTGGCTGCGACAAGCTCTGGGCAGGGTTGGTGACCACCCTGTGCCACCGCGTGCGGCAGCACTTCGGTGCCCTCCCGCTCAGCGTCTTCCACGTGCTGGGATCTCGACCTCGCTTCGCCTCCGGATTCTCCCAGCGGGAATGGATCCTCAAAACCGGGACCTGCCTGCGCCTCTGGGGGCTGCTCCTGCTGCTGGGGGTGGGAATCGCCATCCTCCTGGTGGCCCTGTTGGTGCCTGGCATCAAGGATCACCATGCTCTGAAGGTGGTGGGCAGTGCTGTGGCGTCGCTGTCCGGTTCCAGCTTGGTCCTGGGAGCTTTGTCCATCCTCAAAAACTTCCTGGTCAGCGAGAAGAAGAAAATCGAGCGTTTGACCAACAGCGAGAGGTTCGCAGGCCAGTTGGGGTTCATGAGCAAGATCCGCGAGGAAGTTGACGTCTTGGTGGATTTTTTGGCTTTCATGGAAGTCTTTGAGCGCCGACGGCTCCGAGTGGTGCTGGAGATCACCGGTTTGGACCTCTGCTACCCGGAGAAGGTGGCAGGAGTCTTCAACGCCATGGCCACGCTGCTGTCGGACGCCGAGGCTCCGTTCATCTTCCTGCTGGCCGTGGATCCCAGTGTCATCGTGCCGTGCCTGGAGCAGACAGGCTGCATGAAGGGGCTGGCGGATAATGGCTACCTCTACCTCAACCGCGCCGTCTCCCTGCCCTTCTCCATCCCCGAGACCGGCGCCCGCTCCCGGCTCCGCAGCGTCGAGGCTGCCATCCGAACCCGCGAGGACCTCATGTACCGAGTGATCGCCGGCAACATGGCCAAATCCCGCGGCCACCAAACCCCGCTGGTGGCTCCTCCCGGATGGAGGGAGGCAGATTCCGAGGCCGTGGCGTGGATCCATGAGGCTTTTCGCTGCCTCCATGATGCCTCTGATGTCCTGTCGAGTTACCTTCCCGACAACGGAGCCAACGTGCGGCGAATCGTCAACACCATTCCCATCACGCTCCGGCTGCTCCTGCACCGCTCCGGAGGCTCCGGAATTCTCTCTCCCAGAGCTGCGGCAGCCTGGGTGGTGCTGGCTGACCGCTGGCCCTGCCGCCTCAGCTGGACGCTGCAGTGCCTGGAGGATGCCGGGCAGAGCATTCCCGGGGCTGATCCCGCCGGGAAATCCCTCTGGAGCATCTTCCAGGAGCACGCGGGCGAGCTGAGCGCGCTGCGGCAGCCGCTGGGCAAGGTGCTGAGCCTGGATGGAGATCCCGAGCTTTTCCAGGCTTTCCTATCCCGGGATTTCCCCTTCGGCGCCGCCGAGGCTCGGGAGCTGCTGGGGGTCACGGTGAACTTGGATCATTCCATCCGGCGCCAGATGGGATTGCTCCGAGCCCTGGATCGGCTCGGGAAAGCCGCGGCAGCCTCGGTGTCCCGCGGGGTGCAGTGTCCCTGCTCCCAGTGATCCCCGGGGAGAGGGAGCGGGATGGGGAGCGGGAGTGGGAGCAGGAGCAGGAGCAGGAGCAGGAGCAGGAGCAGGATCAGGATCGGGATCGGGAGCGGGAGCAGGATCAGGATCGGGATCGGGAGTGAGATCAGGAGCGGGATCAGGAGCGGGATCAGGAGCGGGAGTGGGAGCAGGAGCAGGAGCAGGAGCAGGATCGGGAGCGAGAGCGAGATCAGGATTGGGATCGGGAGTGGGATCAGGAGCAGGAGTGGGATTGGGAGCGGGAGCGAGATCAGGATCGAGATTGGGATCGGTAGCAGGAGCGGGAGTGGGAGCGAGATCAGGAGTGAGATCAGGATCAGGATCAGGATCAGGAGCAAGATCGGGATCAGGAGTGGGAGTGAGATAAGGAGCGACATCGAGATCGGGATCAGGATTGGGATCGGGAGTGAGATTAGGATCGGGAGCGAGAGCAAGATCAGGAGCAAGATCGGGATCGGGATTGGGAGCAGGAGCAGGAGCAGGAGCGAGATCAGGATTGGGAGCAAGATCAGGAGAGAGATCAGGATCAGGATCAGGATCAGGAGCAAGATTGGGATCGGGAGCGAGATCAGGATCAGGAGCAGGATTGGAAGCGAGATCAGGAGCGAGATCGGGATCAGGATCGGGATCAGGATCAGGATCAGGATCAGGATCAGGACCAGGAGCGAGATCGGGATTGGGATCAGGATCGGGAGTGAGATCAGGATCAAGATTGGGATCAGGATCAGGATCGGGATCAGGATCAGGATCGGGATCAGGATTGGGAGTGAGATCAGGAGCGAGATCAGAATCAGGACCGGGATCAGGAGCAGGATCAGGATCAGGAGCGAGATCGGGATGAGGAGCGGGATTGGGATCGGGATCGGGATCAGGAGTGAGATCAGGAGGGGGATCGGGATCGGGATCAGGATCAGGATCGCGACACCCCCGTGGGATAGGGGAAAGGCTCTCGGACAATTTTGGGATCTTTCTGGGGAGAAATTCCAGGATTTCATTCCTGGATTTTTGGGAATTGGGATGACCCAGAGGGAATTCTTTGGTTTTATTCCCGGTTTTTGTCACGGGGAAAAGGGACTGGGAAGATCCAGGGGGAGAATTCCTGGGGTTTATTCCCAGGATTTTGGTCGTGGTTTTTGTCACTGGGAGATGCTGGAGGGGACAGGGATGGGGAATTCCGGGATTTTATTCCCAGTTTTTGTCACTGGGAGACACTGGCAGGGACTGGGAAGATCCAGGGATATCCCAAGGTTATTTTCCTGGAATCCAGGGGAATTTGATCCCTCCTGGGAATCTCCCACCCTGAGACATTTTTGGGATCTTTTCCCAAAATTTGGGTCCTTTCTGGTGGGAAATTGGGAAAGAAAATTGGGAAAATCCCACCCAAAAAAAGACCCCAAATTTGGGCCATTCCCAAACCTCATCCCGCCGGAATTCCTGGGAAAACCTCCCCAGGATCACCCCCAATAAACCAAGTTCCACCCCCGGCTCTGTGTTTTGGGATTTTTTGGGATTTTTGGCATTCCCAGTGGGATTTTCCAGGTTTTTTTTGGTTTTGGTTTTCAGGAGCTTCCCCTCCCTCTCCCCCCAACCCCTTCCCGAATCCACGCACTCCCAAAATCCTGGAATTCCGGGATGAGCCCCCAAAAAGAGGGCTGGTGACGAATGCAGAATTCCTTTAATTAGAAAACAGCCGTTAACAAAAATTCCACCACGGGGAAAGAAAACAAAGAGGAAAACACCAGGGAAAAAAAACAAAACCAACAAACAAAACAAACAAACAAACAAACAAAAAAAAACCGGGAAAAGACAGGGGAAAAAAACAACCCAAAAACCCCCAAAACACCAGCGAAAAATTCCCGGCCGGAATGTCGGGAATGTTCCCTCCGGAATTCCGAGCTCCCCCAGGCCCCAACAGCTCCCTGAAAGATTTTATTGCACTTAAGAAAGAAAAGCGACTCCCATGGGAATCCCCCTGGGGGAATTCTCCGGGAATTCCGGGCTGGGAGATCCCAAATTTCCTCCCCCAACACGATCCAGGAATCGCAGCCCCTCCCCCTCTTTTCCCCCCTTTTTTCCACCTTTTTCCTGGGAATTCTGCGGCTGGTGATAAATAGAGGGAAAAGGGGGGAAAAAGAAAACAACCTGGGAAAAAAATTCCCAAAGAAACCAAAACCACCAAGGAAAGGAAGGGAAATTAAAAATAAATAAAGCGCGGAGGCTGCGGAAGCAGCCAATCCCGGGATTCTGTAGTGCCGGAATTCCCAAAATTCCCGACGCTCCGACCATTCCCGGTCCCTGTAGTGTCACAGCCGCCAGATCCCGCCGGGAATCTCCCCGGGAATCACCCCGGGAATCAACCCAGGAATCATCCCAGCCGATCCCAAGGTCCTCCCCTTGCCCTCGGAAGGTGGGAAAAGTTCGGGAAAAAAAAGTTCCGGGAAAAAGTTCGGGAAAAATCCAGGTCGTGGTTGGTTGGTTGGTTGATTTTTTTTTTGTTTTGTTGTTGGTTTTTTTCCGTTTTCTTTTCCAAGAAAAGTCCCGAAATCCCGAGGTTTGGTTGGAATCTTGTGCGGAGTGGGAAGAAGGGGAAGGGAGGAAAGCTCAGGACCTGTGGGGAAGAGTGGGAAGCTCAGGCTGGAATTCCTGGATAATTCATTAATTCCCGGATAATTCATTAATTCCCGGATAACAACACCCCCAGCCTGGGAATTCCAAGGTTTTTTTGGGATGTTTCCCGGCTCACCTGCGCTCACAGAGGCTCTGGGGCTGTGTCCTGGCTGGCCTCCAGCAGCAGCTCCTGCAGCTCCTGCTCGTTCCGGGAGCAGCTCAACTCTGCGGGAATGTGGGCATGGAACCTTCCGGAGCCATTCCCGAACACCATTCCCAACATTCCCAACATTCCTGCTGCTTTTCCCACTTTTTCACCCCAGTCAGTCGCGTTTTTCCTGCTCCTTTCCCGTTTTTTCACCCCCAATTCCAGCTCCTTTTCCCAGTTTTCCACCCCCAATTCCAGCTGCTTTTCCCACTTTTTCCCCCCAGTCAGTCGCGTTTTTCCTGCTCCTTTCCCGTTTTTTCCCCCCCAATTCCAGCTGCTTTTCCCACTTTTTCCCCCCAGTCAGTCGCGTTTTTCCTGCTCCTTTCCCGTTTTTTCCCCCCCAATTCCAGCTGCTTTTCCCAGTTTTCCACCCCTCTGGACACATTCCCAGTTCTCCCTGCTGCTTTTCCCAGTTTTTCTCCCCCAATTCCAGCTGCTTTTCCCACTTTTCCACCCCCCAGGCCACGGATTATTCCCAAAAAAACCACTGGAATTCCCCAGGATTCCCATCGGGACCTTGAATCCGTTAGGAGCTCAGTGATGGCCCCGAAAATTTTCCCAGGATTCAAATTCCCTTGGGAAAATCCTAGGGAATTTCACCTCAGGGCTTGGAACCACCCCGGGAATTCTGGAGGGATTTGGAGTCCTCAGGAACCTTTGGGAATTTGGGGGAGCTTGGAATCCTTGGGAATTTTTGGGCTTGCAATCCTTGGGAATTCAGGGTCTCAGAACCCCCTGGGCCCCCCAATTCCAGCTGCTTTTCCCAGTTTTCCACCCCGGGAACTAGGAATCTCTGGAATTTGGGATCTCAGAGCTTCCAGGAATTTGGGATCTCAGAACCCTCTGGAATTTGGGATCTCTGGAATTGGAGTCCCAGATCCCCTTGGGAACTAGGAATCTCTGGAATTTGGGATCTCAGAGCTTCCAGGAATTTGGGATCTCAGAACCCTCAGGAATTCAGGATCTCTGGAACTGGGATTTCAGAACTCTCTGGAATTTGGGATCTCTAGAATTTGGGATCTCAGAACCCTCTAGGATTTGGGATTTCACAACCCTCTGGAATTTGGGATCTCAGAACCCTCTGGAATTCGAGATCTCTGGAATTTGAGATCTCTGGAATTTGGGATCTCAGAACACTCTAGAATTTGGGATCTCTGAGATTTGGGATCTCTGGGATTTGGGACCTCAGAACACTCAGGAATTCAGGATCTCTGGAATTTGGGATCTCAGACCCCCTGGGGAATCCGAGCGACCTCCCCGGTTTGTCCATGTGGAATCTCATCCCCGGTTTGTCCATATGGAATCTCATCCCCGGGATGTCCGTGTGGAATCTCATCCCCGGGATGTTGGTGTGGAATCTCATCCCCGGGATTTCCATGTGGAATCTCATTCCCGGTTTTTCCGTGTGGAATCTCACCGTGCTCAGCCGCGCACATTCCTGGTTTTCCGTCTCCCTCCGGCCCTGGCTCCGGCAGCGCCCGAGCGAAATCCGCCTTGAGCCCATTGGGAAGCGGCGAATCCCGGGAAGGACTCCCGCACGGAATTCCCTCGGCTCCGTTGGCCTGGGACGGCAGCAGTTCGGGAATTGGGGTCGGAGCCAGGCTCGGGAGATCGGGAATGGAGCTGGATCCGTCGGGAACTGAGCTGGATCCATTGGGAACGGAGTTAGATCCATCAGGAACGGCCACAGATCCGTCGGGAACGGCCACAGATCCATCGGGAATGGCCACGGATCCGTCAGGAACAGCCACGGATCTGTCGGGAACAGAGCTAGATCCGTCGGAGACAACTCCAGATCCAAAGGGAACAGTCCCAGATCCATCAGGAACGGCCAAGGATCCGTAGGGAATGGAGCTAGATCCATCGGGAACGGCCACGGATCCGTCGGAGACAACTCCAGATCCACCAGGAACAGTCCCAGATCCATCGGGAGCTGCGCTGGATCCGTCGGGAAGGGCTCCGGATTCATCAGGAACAGCTCCAGATCCATCGGGAACAGTCCCAGTTTCCATGGGAATGGCCCTGGGTCCCTCAGGAACAGCTCCAGATCCCTCAGGAACAGCCCCAGATCCATCAAGAACAGCCCCAGATCCACCAGGAACAGTCCCAGATCCCTTGGGATCAGCTCTGGATCCATCAGAAACAGCTCCAGATCCATCGAGAACGGTCCCAGATCCCTTGGGAATGGCTCTGGATCCCTCGGGAACAGCCCCAGATCCATCGGAAACTGCTCTGGATCCATCAGGAACAGCTCCAGATCCATCAGGAACAGCTCTGGATCCATCAGGAACGGCTCTGGATCCATCGGGAACAGCTCCAGATCCCTCGGGAACATTTTCCACTCTCGTCACCACGAAGACCTTGCGGCCTCTGCCGGGGCTGGAGACTGAAATCCTGCGCTCAGCATTCCCAGGATCCCCAGAATTCCCAACCTTCCCACATTCCAGAGCCTCCCTCGAGTACTTCCTCTCCTCCTCCTCCTCCTCCTCGTCCGTGTCCGAGCTGGAATCTCCAACCGGAGCCACATTCCCGTTCTCCTCCGGAGCAGGGCGAGCACCACCAGGATCCTCAGGATCCTCGGGATCACCTCGGGGATCCTCGGGATCATCTTTGGGATCCTCGGGATCCTCGGGATCGGTGCCGGAGATCTCCGCCATGGACGCTGAGTGCTGCAGCTGCTGCTCCTTCTCCTCCTTTTCCTTGGCCAGGATAAAATTCCTTTTGCAGCCGTTTTGGATCTCAGCCAGCAGAGCTTTCTGCGTCTCCAGGAAGCTCTTAACCTGCCGGGAAAAGTTTGGGAATGTCGGGAAAATCCCATCGGGAATGGCGGGAGAGGAGCCGGGTTTGGGTTTTTTTTTGGAGCGCTGGCCCTTTAAGAGGGGAAATTTTTAGGTGGAATTTTCAGGAGTTTTCCCAAAAGGAAATCCTGAGGTTGGGATTTGGAAGGGGAGAGGTTTGTGGTGGAGATTCCTGGAATTCCCGGAGAGATTCCTGCTGGAAGAATCCAGAGGATTCATGTCCTCAAAAAAACAAAAAAAAAGGGATTTTTTTTTTCCCCCAGAAAGCTTGGGAATGGGAAATTCGTGGGAATTCTGGGGGATTCTTGGGAATCCTGGGAGATTCTTGGGAATCCCGGTGGGAAATTCGTGGGAATTCCAGGGGATTTGTGGGAATCCCAGCCGGAAATTCCTGGGAATTCTGGCAGAAATCTGTGGGAATCCTGGGGGATTTTTGGGAATCCCGGGGCATTTGTGGGAATCCTGGGGATCCGTGGGAATTCCGGGGGATTTGTGGGAATCTTGGTGGGAAATTTGTGGGAATTCTGGTGGGAAATTCGTGGGAATTCCAGGGGATTTGTGGGAATCCCAGCCGGAAATTCCTGGGAATTCTGGCAGAAATCTGTGGGAATCCTGGGGGATTTTTGGGAATCCCGGGGCATTTGTGGGAATCCTGGGGATCCGTGGGAATTCCGGGGGATTTGTGGGAATCTTGGTGGGAAATTTGTGGGAATTCTGGTGGGAAATTCGTGGGAATTCCGAGGGATTAGTGGGAATCCTGGCCAGAAATTCCTGGGAATTCCGGCAGAAATTCATGGGAATCCCGGTGGGAAATTCATGGGAATTCCTGCAGAAATTCCTGGGAATTCCGGGGGAAATTCGTGGGAATTCCAGGGGATTCATGGGAGTTCTGGGAGATTCTTGGGAATTCTGGGAGATTCTTGGGAATTCCGGGGGATTCATGGGAATTCCAGCAGGAAATTCGTGGGTACTCTGAGGATTTGTGGGAATCCTAGGGTATTTTTGGGAACCCCAGCGATATTTTCAGGATTCCCGGTGCGATTTTTGGGAATCCCAGGTGGATCCCAGCCCTCACTGCCTCCTTCTTGGTGGGAATTCTGAGGATCTGTGGGAACCCTGGGGTATTTTCAGGATTCCCGGTGGGATTTTTGGAATTCCCAGTGTATTTTCATGAACCCCAGGGTGGATTTTTGGGAATCCCGGTGGGATTTTTGGGATCCCAGCCCTCACCGCCTCCTTCTTGGGCTCGCGGTCGAGGTCGAGGCGCAGCAGGGATCGATTGACGCGCAGGGCCAGCGACAGAGCCATGAGCCCACCGGTCTTGATGTCGTTCTCACGCAGGTCCAGGCGCAGCAGCCGAGAGCTCTCGGCGATGAACTCGGCCACGGCCACAGCGCCTGCGGGATGGGAAAACACCGGGAATGACAGCGGGAATTACAGCGGGAATTACACCGGGAATTACAGCGGGAATAACCGGGAATGACACCGCGCAGGTCCAGGCGCAGCAGCCGAGAGCTCTCGGCGATGAACTCGGCCACGGCCACAGCGCCTGCGGGATGGGAAAACACCGGGAATGACAGCGGGAATTACAGCGGGAATTACACCGGGAATTACAGCGGGAATAACCGGGAATGACACCGCGCAGGTCCAGGCGCAGCAGCCGAGAGCTCTCGGCGATGAACTCGGCCACGGCCACAGCGCCTGCGGGATGGGAAAACACC
Source organism: Vireo altiloquus (assembly GCA_013396875.1). NCBI lineage: Eukaryota > Metazoa > Chordata > Aves > Passeriformes > Vireonidae > Vireo > Vireo altiloquus. The sequence continues at coordinate 6,926 of VZRF01008119.1, read as the reverse complement.
GGGAATGACAGCGGGAATTACAGCGGGAATTACACCGGGAATTACAGCGGGAATAACCGGGAATGACACCGCGCAGGTCCAGGCGCAGCAGCCGAGAGCTCTCGGCGATGAACTCGGCCACGGCCACAGCGCCTGCGGGATGGGAAAACACCGGGAATGACAGCGGGAATTACAGCAGGAATGACAGCAGGAATGGAGGGAATGACACAGGAAAAAGCTGGGAATAATGGCGGGAATGGAGGGAATGACGGTGGGAATTACAGCGGGAATTACACTGGGAAACACCGGGAATCACAGCGGGAATAACGGCGGGAATAACCAGGAATGACGGCAGGAATAATGGCAGGAAACACCAGGAATTACAGCAGGAATGATGGCGGGAATTACGGCGGGAATGACACCGGGAATGGAGGGAATTACACTGGGAATTACAGCAGGAATATCCGTGGGAAAAGCCAGGAATGACGGTGGGAATTACAGCGAGAATAACAGAGGGAATTACACTGGGAATGACAGCAGGAATGGAGAGAATAATGTCGGGAATAACGGCGGGAATGACGGCGGGAATGGAGGGAATGACACCGGGAATTGCACCGGGAATGACACCGGGAATTACACTGGGAATAACGGCGGGAATGGAGGGGATGTCAGCCGGAATGGAGGGAATAACAGTGGGAATGTTGTCGGGAAAAGCC